>JAECUM010018298.1:0-52606 GCA_016617855.1 Megalonaias nervosa
CTCGACCATCGTAGCAAGATGCGGGCTAAAATCTATGAAATGACGAGCGTAGAGAATTTCCGTTTGTGTCATCCCACGATATCTCTTTACTTATGAACGATGGTAAAAGTTAAGTCAAACCGACCAAAGGGAGGGAGGGAGGGAGGGAGGGAGAGAATATTGTCGGTGGTACTGTTACTAAAGCAGGATAATGACTTAGATCAACTGTAAATATATTAAAATATTTTCATTACCTCTTCTTGGTTTGTCATTTCCCCTAGTTTCTATTCCACATTAATTTCCATGCGCCGGTACGTGAATACTAAGGGTTCATGTGAATGGCGTAGCTAACCAAGTGTTTGTAGTGCTCTACTTTTATCATTGAAACCATCTTTCATGTTTAAATCATAAGTGTTTATTATATTGATTTAATCAATGTGAAAAAATAATAGAAACTAAAAAAGAAAACAATCAACTTATCAATATGCAAAGGTGATTGTGAATAACCACAAAAGTAGGAATCTTACTGGATACGCCGTCTTAGAACATTGAAACCAAGCGGTTTAAACCAAGAAGACTAGAAAAAGACAGCCATGCACAAATAAACTTATCGTTTGCAGCCGACACATTTTCTTTTAAATAATTCTCTAAATTTGATCAATAGCCTACAATTACTACTATAACAATGAGACATCTGGGATATAATTTGCGCTTACATAAATGTACATAAAATAACAGATATCGTTATGGCTCATCGATTTCTAGGTCAATACAAATATTTTCCAGTATCAGAAACAAGTTGATATAAACTAGTTGAAACATAATAAATTTAAAGGTTTAATTCCTGCAGAAACAGCCATGTAAAGTTTTGCAAACACTACGTTTTTTCTGGGGTTTTTTTGTGGATGTTTGTGTCTTGTCTATGTTTTGAATATGCCTTTGAAAAAGACTCATTAAGAGTCGAAAGCGCTCAGGCTAGTTAGGAACTAGTTTTGCACTATTCGTTGTCAGTTTATTGCGTTGATCTTAATCAATCCCTGACACACGTGATCCCTTGCTGGGTCCAATGCACTTCTACTAAAATATTTCATTTCGAATGCTCAGAGTAAGATATCTAACTAGTGTTTCCAGCCTGAGTTCGAGTGTCATGCACAAACAATTTGGGGAACAATGGGCTGATTACCCTAAATACGAACATGTAATAACATCTTCATTTCAAATTTGTTTTGGAACAAGAAATGGGCTGAACCCATGAAGATCATCGTAAATTTACTAGCAAGAGTTGCACATCCACGGGGATGGAATTGAATCCGAATAGCTGAAGACGGTTCAAAATTTCAGACAACTGCTGTTGTAAAACTTGCATGTACTTAAAAAGATGGGATATACAACGAGAAGTTGCACCAAAATGATAAAATTCAAAATTGGATGAAAAAATGGTTCTGTCTTCTGTATGATATGCGTATACCCTGAAATACTATCAACCCAAAAATGTATTTCAAATGTATTTAGTTGCATTTCGAATGCATCTAAAATGCTTTTAAATGTGTTAACGTTTCAGTCAATTATGTCGTCTTTCACAGTTTATCATCCCGTCGTGAACCATTTCTCTTAAGTCATGCGTTTTACGTTTGCCAGTCTTTAAATATGCATTTACATGCTTTGATGAGAGGCTACACAAGGAAAAAGTTCTACAGAATCGTACCGTTTGTGGTTTGTCGCTTATCGTGTATCGCTTAACGTGTATCGCTTATCGTGTATCGTGTATCGTTTATGGTTCAGCCTTTGTTTGTTGCGAGCAGCATTGGTTATATACCGGTTGCTCATATAGAGATGGCGACTTCTACCCAATCATTTAAGAATAAATTGAACAATACCATGGTTGTGGTAGTTTATCACGAATGTCGTAAACTAAACGACCCCATGGTTAGTTTTGATTATCACGAATGTCGTAATTTGAAATTAATGGGCGCAAAGTTATTCCTATTTTATTACTTTTCTACTTCATCTTAAGAATTCATTATCACAATAAATAATGTCTAAAACTCTACAACAGGTTCAAGCTAATACATAAGAATGCGAAGTCAGCATCAAAGAATTTTCATCCTAATATCGGATTTTATATTAGCAATTTTATGTGAGTCATTAATATTGAATCGTATAAAATGTAACGTAAGCCTAATAATTTATTTTAAACCTATACACTTTTGCAAATAGACAGATGCTTCGAAAAAGCTAAAATATATTTTTACAATGTTATCGCAGCACTTAATCCGTCGATCCTTTATCATATGAGTTTTATTGCAAATTTATTGCGAGCTTTAAAAGCACAGAGTAATGGCTTGATTTCGCTAGTAACATAAACAAGCTGTTTTTTCCCTGTTTCCTAAATGAAGTGATCTTTATGACACACAATATATACAACAGACACCTTAGCTAGTAAACATAAATAATGTAATAAAGCCCATTCTCATAAATTAAGAACGATTTTACAGTAGGTTTTATGGCATCAAGAAAATGGACAAAATACTTTTGTATGTTTAATTTCTTAATAGAAAATGATAACACACATAAACAAAGTATCCAAGTGAATATTTTGCTCTACTCGATGTTGCTTTGGCTAGGATCCGCTGCAACATTTTGGAGAACTACTGAAAGAGCGGAAGGTACAGACCAAATTTGTTTGCGTCTTGGCTCTAACAGTGTAGAGAGATTTAAAATACACATATATGTCGCTGACGTACTTGAAATGATAGTTTGTACCATTGTTCGGAAGGCAATATGATGTTTGAAGGAGACATCTTACGAAAATGGCTGCCCCCTCTATGCTCTTAGTGAACTAGAAATATTACAAATCACACTCACTTTGCCTGTTCATAAAATACAGAAACGATTTTAGTGAACTTCAAATATCACAAATTAGGCTAATGCTGCCTGTTCATAAAATACAGAAATGATTTTAGTGAACTTGAAATATTACAAATTAGACTAGCTTTGCCTGTTCATAAAATACAGAAATGATTTTAATGAACTTGAAATATCACAAATTAGACTAGCTTTGCCTGTTCATAAAATACAGAAATGATTTTAGTGAACTTCAAATATCACAAATTAGACTAATGCTGCCTGTTCATAAAATACATAAATGATTTTAGTGAACTTCAAATATCACAAATTAAACTAATGCTGCCTGTTCATAAAATACAGACATGATCTTAGTGAACTTGAAATACCACAAATCAAACTAACTTTATCTGTTCATAAAATACAAAAATGAATTTTCACAGACTATACATTGCTATTTTTTAAAACTGCACTTATAACATTTTTAAAAGAAATATAAAATTTTATCTGATCTTGTTTCTTAGATTATTTTGTAAATAATAATAATAATAATAATAATAATAATAATAATAATTATTATTTTTATTATTATTATTATTATTATTATTATTATTATTATTATTATTTTATTATCATTATATTATTATTTTATTATTATTATTGTATTATTATTAGTAGTAGTAGTAGTAGTATTTTATTATTATTATTATTATTATTATTATTATTATTATTATTATTATTATTATTATTATCTGATGTTCTAAAAGTCAAAATAGCTATTCAGAGCTAGCAGTCGTAAATGATATGCAAATCAGAGATGCGGCCCAGATTTGCAACTCAGCCCATATAATTCAGATATGAAACAATTGATGGTTATTTACACTGCCACTGAGATGCATCAATTCCTTTTTATCAACCAGTATTATCGGTGGGAAATCTGCATGATACTTTCTCGGGAATTTTTTAATCCAAGAAAAGGACGAAATTACGAAGAAAAAGCTTAAAACAATCGAACACTGAGAAACCCCTTTTCCCCTTTTCTTTATATCCATTTGTATATGATATCCTATCTTTTTCTGATTAAACAGTGGTTTTAATACGTATGATCTTTTTCTGATTAAACAGTGCTTTTAATACTTATGATCTGGCAAAATTAGTGTACTTATGCAATTTTAATCTTCTACATACACCATATCATGGAGCAATACGGTGCATAAACATATGTTGGGGCAGTGCTGTGTGTGATCCTACCTTGGGGCACTACTGGGTGTGAACATACCTTGGGGCAATACTGTTTGTGAACATATCTTGGGGCAATACTGTGTGTGAACATATCTTGGGGCGATACTGTGTGTGAACATATCTTGGGGCAGTACTGTGTGTGGACATATCTTGGGGCAGTACTGTGTGTGAACATATCTTGGAGCAGTACTGTGTGTGAACATATCTTGGGGCGATACTGTGTGTGAACATATCTTGGGGCAGTACTGTGTGTGGACATATCTTGGGGCAGTACTGTGTGTGAACATATCTTGGAGCAGTACTGTGTGTGAACATATCTTGGGGCGATACTGTGTGTGAACATATCTTGGGGCAGTACTGTGTGTGGACATATCTTGGGGCAGTACTGTGTGTGGACATATCTTGGGGCAGTACTGTGTGTGGACATATCTTGGGGCAGTACTGTGTGTGGACATACATTGGGGCAGTACTGTGTGTGAACATAACTTGGGGCACCAATGTGTAAACATATATTGGGACAGTCATGTGTTTGGAACGTATCTCGGAGTAGTAATGTAATGTTGTAGTAATTAGATAGGTAATGCACATAAATCAACTAAATTGTTACACAGCTGAATTAAACCAAATCAAATTAAGGCAGACATGTTTTGTTACTTTTGCTATATAAAAGAAAGTAAAGAAGGAAATTCTGTTTCATAGACTTTTATATCAAAGGCTTTGATCTACTGATGTATCAAATAATTAGTAATCATTAGTAAATTATAGATAATGCCCAGTGCAATCAAAATACCTTTCTAACACTGCTTCCCAATGTTAAAATGGTCTGTTAGCTTGAGAGGGCACGAACAACCCAGTTTTGTAATTTCAAATCCAAATCAATCCTTGATGGAGATAATTCGGATATGAATACAAAGAATACTGTTGAGGTTTTACGTTCTCTTTGTGACGTACACATTCTTTTTATTACCGAGATTACCAGTGATGAAAATCCGTGGAATACCTAGTATGTACAATTTTTTTACCCTGGGTAATTGTGCCAAACTCTGGAACGGAACTTTAGGAAAGGCACTTTAGGAAAGGCACTTTAGGACCGATTGTAAATGTTCTAAAGTAAACGTAGTTTTTAGATTAAGATGCCATTGTACACATAATGCATAACTCGGAGGGGGGGGGGCGGTCTTTGTGTAACTGTCATTTGTTCAGAAGTCACATGCGAACATCACCACCCTCATCATGTATACATTTTTAATCTTTTTGTTAGAGAATACAAACAGTGCAGTCCTAAGAAACAAAACAGACCTATTTGCCATTCCATCATAGAGCATATAGACCTATTTACTATATCATCTAGGAGCAAATTGACCTGTTAACTATACAACCTTTGTTCAAGGATAGAATAGAAAATGAAAATAGCCTGAAGGTTTTCTATGTTACAGCGATGCTTTAACGTTTTATTTAAATCATGACAATATAGAAGAGATCTGTAAATAAACAGCAAAGACCATTTAGCGATGTTATTCGAAGGGGTGTGGGACATTACTAACCTGTACAAGGATTAAAACGAAGGGGTGTGGGTCATAGCTGACCTGTACAAAGATTAAAACGAAGGAGTGTTGGACATTTCTGACCTGTACAAGGATTAAAACGAAGGCGTGTGGGACATTGCTGACCTATACAAGGATTAACACGATGGAGTGTGGATATGGAACATTGCTGACCTGTACAAGGATTAAAATAATGCTCCTGTATATATAGAATCGTCGCTATTCTTGACTATAGCATTTGTATTACAAAATTCAAAGGACAAATCCTACCCAGCTGAATATATTATCAGCACAGGTGAGTTAAAGTCGTACTATGCATTTATTGCCTTTCATCGTATCAAGACTCTTTGGTCTTAAATTAAGTAATAGAAATGAGTGAAAACCAACAAGTTTTGTAAAATTTAACAAATAATTTATTTCCCTAAAATACAAAGTAAAAATTTATAAAGAGCTTATAGTAATATAAATAAAGAACTTATAGTAATGTGAATTAAATTCCAAATAGTCCAAAAAGTTCTCTCACAGTCCTAATGAATAAATTCCAATTACAATTCCTTGTGGTGTTCAAATTAAGATCCAGCGTTGAAGGCGTCGATGTGACTGTAGTCTTGAATGTACTGATGTACCAGTGCCCTAAAGTGTGATGACGTTCCAAGAGTCTTCTTTGTCTGAATTCGCCATAATTCCAAATGTTTCCGTCCAAGAATATTATTTAAGAGCACGTTGTATTTCCAGTGAATAAATAATTTGAATAAATAAATTCACTCACATCAAATACTGAACACAATAATAAGACTGATTTCTGCTTCAGATGTTCTTACAGGAATGAATAATTTCTCAGGTAACATTGGCGTCACTAGGGTTGGTGTCACCCAGTGCGGTAACTCATGGTGTCACCCCCATGGACCTCCTTCTTGCACAAAAATTCAAAACTTTTATAGACAGTCATCTGCGGTAACTCATGGTGTCACCCCCATGGACTCCCTTCCTGCACAAAAATTCAAAAATTTTATAGACAGTCATTTTGGTGTCACCCCCTCTGATGGTGTCACCAGGTGCGGTCCGCACCCCCCGCACCCCCCGCACCCCACTAATGACGCTACTGTCAGGCAAACAAGGGTATAACACCCTCTACCTGACCTAGGTCACAATAAGCATTCTCTGGAAATACTATGACTTAATAGTATTGTCCATTATAGAATATTCCAAGTTGATTACAAGATAAAAATTTTTTACTAAAATTATAATAAAAATTATAATAATGATGTGGTAACATGAGGTAGGTTATGTATTTTTATGAAAAATTCCAATGTCCTAGACCCAGACCTAAATAAATATGTTTGCTTCCATTGAAAATGATCCTAATATTTAACCAACACTTCTATGGAATTATTAACTATGTATTATTTGTTTACAAGATAAAAACAACTTCAGTGTCTTTAGTCAGGTACATCATGAGATTGAATCTGGAGAAGGTCAAGTCCAAAATACACTAGGTTAATACTTACCATTTAATCGTGGGGGAAAAATACACATAATACTCAGGGTGAGATGTGAAGATTTATTCACCAAAGAACGGTCCTGTTCCAGAAGAGCTGGTGAACAAGTTTTCATATCTTCCCAAGTTAGGGCAATTCATTATTTGTTGTATCAAATCGTACAAGACAGGAAAACACTATGAAGAAAGAAAGACGTTGTGTTCCTTATACGTAACAGTCAGTGCGCCAGTGATTGACAGTGTTACTGTTATAAAGGATATAAAATAATATATTTCCTAAGAAATAATTATAAGCCTGCGATGTTTATGACATACATGTGCTTGTTAGTGCGTAAGTCTCTGCTATTTTCTATTGAGTCTATGCTATTTGCTATTGAGTCTATGCTATTTTCTATTGAGCGTACTAAACGATAATGAGGAGTAAACTAAGGATAATCATCTATTCTGTATATGTACTTTGTGTACCGTATGTTTATTTGATGTATCATTCGTACCGTCTATTTATTTGACGTATCGTAAGTACCGTCTATATATTTGATGTATCATTCGTACCGTAAGTCTGAGAATGATTATGTTGGCATAAATCAGCCTCATGTATGCGTTCATTGTTTACCACTTGCTGCTAGAATCTAGCACAGCGTTAGAGTGAGAAACTATGGACTCGTGTGATTAACACAGCGTTTAAATGCGAAACTATGGATTCGGTGTGATTAACACCCTGTTCAAATGCGACACTATGGACTTAGTGTGATTAACACGGCGTTGCAGTCTCAACCCGATTCTCGTTTTGATCACTCGTCAAAATTTATGTCAGTCGAAAGCGGGCACACTTGATATCAAACATCCAACTGGTCATCATATCTCAGAGTATACTGCCTCATCTATCTCATTCGAAGAGTTTTGTGAAACTATTGGGTATTTACTCAGAACACTGTTACAAAATTAGGTCATTAACTAGAACATTGTGCTAAAAATTAGATTAGTACGTGCAGTAGCTCACAGAATGATTACAACAACACCTGAAAAAGCCAATATCGACTAATTGTTACCAAGAATAAAGAAAATTAGTTTTCAGCAGGTTGACAGATTTGGTAAAGTAGTTTGATTTATTTCATAGTATTGACAGAAATGAGAGTAAGAAGATCATCTTTGTTTGGTCTGTGTTCGTGTTGGATATTAAAAGTAAATCTTTGTTTGGTCTGTGTTCGTGTTGGGTACTAAAAGTAAAGCTTTGTTTGGTCTGTGTTCGTATTGGATACTAAAAGTAAAGCTTTGTTTGGTCTGTGTTCGTGTTGGGTACTAAGAGTAAAGCTTTGTTTGGACTGTGTTCGTGTTGGGTACTAAAAGTAAAGCTTTGTTTCAAATGTGTTCGTGTTGGGTACTAAAGTAAACCTTTGTTTCAATGTGTTCATGTTGGGTACTAAAAGTAAAGCTTCATTAGTCATATTATAAATGCTCATGATGACAATGTGGCAACAGTTTTTATTATATACTCATTAGTCTTACATTGTTTGTATGACGCTAAATACAACGCAGAGTCCATATTTCATTAATCTTACATTGTTTATATGACGCTAAATACAACGCAGATTCCATATTTCCGTATCACAAATTGCAACCTTTTAGTGTTTTCTCTGACGTTCACAAATCTATAGTTTTAACGGTTGAACCTTTATAGATTTCAATTAGTTTTAAATTTCATTCAATCTAAAAACTAAAAATGTTCATAAAGCGTAAGCGGGGGGCGGAGGTAGTAATATTATCTTCAGTGTCTGGGGGAAAGAGCTTATGTGATATAGATTATGAATACAGCTGGACTTAGATGTATCCATAAATTATATCAAACATCTTCATTTCGACTCGGTAAGAAACGTGTTTCGTTTTGTGTATGCACTCTTTGACCTGAATATAATAGTCTTTTGAAAACTTGTAAATAGGTCTTTACAGAAAACGACCCCATTTCAAGTTTATTTTTATATTTCAGTGTGTCAAGATTTGTAAAGCAATTATGTGCGTAAAATATAATAACTGCATATATAATGATAGACATTTAGGATCAAAAATTAAGTTGTATTGCTTAAAATTATGTATCTGGAATCTATGTATTAACGGTACTTCAAAGTGTGTGTGTGTGTGTGTGTGTGTGTGTGTGTGTGTGTGAGAGAGAGAGAGAGAGAGAGAGAGAGAGTTGTAGATTTTAACGTAGCTTTAACAATTTTTCAGTCATATCGCTACGATGTTTGCAGTGTGACAGTTTATAGTGATGCCTAGCACTGGGGTCTCATGCCGCATATATGTAGCATATGTCCCACCCGGTCACATTATCCTGACACCAGGCCGACCAGTCCTAACACTAACCTCTTCAGGCTGAGCGCCTAGCGAGACAGCTGTTATTACCATTTTTGTAAGTCTTTGGTATGACTCGGCCGGGATTCGAACCAGCGACCTCCCGCATCCGAGGAGGACGCTCTTGCTCCTAGGCCACCGGAGCGGTACTTCAAAGACTGAAACAGTTGTATTAATTTGTTACATTTTCTTCCTTTTAAGTAGTATGTTGTAATTATGTGAAATTTAGCATTTTTATTTTGCACATATGTTATAAATATGGTGCGCCCTGGTCCCGAACACTTGGCCGTTGATCTGTAGAGACCTTTCGCCCTAGCCGGTGACTTAATTGTAGAAGTTCGTACGATTAATGATGCAGTGTTAACATCACCCCCTCAACGTCGTTTAGTCCGCCAGATGAAATGGTGTACCGGGATATGCCAGGAATGATTCCTTCTTGGAGGCAGACGTGAGAGATTTGGGAGATGGATGAGGGCCAATGCGTCTGTCCACTCAGAGAGTGCAGCTGCCAGACAACAAAGGTACTACCTCTATCCAGAGCCCCCTAATCGATTACATCATAGTACGCCAGAGGGACTTAAAAGATGTCCTTCATACCAGAGTGATGCTCAGTGCAGAGTGCCACACAGATCATCGTCTTGTCTGATGCAAGTTCGACTTCCACTTCAAGCCCAGGCCCAGACAACAAGGAGGCACCCCAAGAACGAAGCTCCAGGTCAAAAACCTGTTGTCTGCAGACGTCAAGGCAGATTTTCATGAGTGCCTGCAATCTAGACTTGAAGAACCTAATTTCCGCCAGATCTACCTCCGGAAGAGATGTGGAACCACATCAAGGCTGCCATTCTGCAAACCTCAGAAGAAATCCTTGGATTCACCACCAAGAAAAACAAAGACTGGTTGATGAAAACAACCTAGAAATCCAAGAACTTCTTGCCAAAAATGGATCAGCGCACCTCGCTCAACCATCCTGTCCACAGAAGAAAACATCCTTCCGCCTCATCTGCAGCTCCCTCCAGCGCAGGCTCCGAGGCATACAAAATGAATGGTGGACAAAGCTTGCAGAAAGAATCCAGCTGTATGCTGACATCGGTGGCTACAAGGGGTTCTATGAATCGTTGAAAGCAGTGTGTATGGTCCTTCCTTGCAAATTCAGAGCCCCCTACAGAGTGCAGGTGGCAAAGAGCTACTCACTGACAGGGAATCTATCCTAAACCGCTGGTCAGAGCACTTCCACACCCTCTTCAGCACTAGCCGCACAGTCCAGGAGGCAGCTATTGACCGCATCCCACAACAGCCATTAAAGATGGAACTCGATGAGGCACCCACACTGCTAGAGACTGTAAAGGCCATAAAACAGCTGAAGACTAGAAAGGCTGCAGGAAAAGATGGTATCCCACCGGAGATATGGAAGAGAGGAGGCCCAGCATTGCACACCAAACTCCACGAGTTCTTCGTTTGCTACTGGGAGCGAGGAAAACTTCCACAAGACCTCCGAGATGCAGTCATCATCACCTTGTACAAAAACAAGGGGGAAAAGTCTGACTGCTCAAACTACCGTGGGATAACTCTGCTCTCCATTTCAGGCAACATCCTTGCTAGAGTATTGCTGAACAGACTGGTGCCCACCATTGCAGAAGAACATGCTCCAGAGAGTCAGTGCGGTTTCAGAGCCAATAGGGGCACAACTGACATGGTGTTCGTCCTGAGACAGATCAAGGAGAAATGCCGAGAACAAAACAAAGGACTGTAGGTCACAATTGTGGACCTGACGAAGGCATTTGACACGGTGAGCAGAACTGTACTGTGGAAAATCCTGAAAAGCTCGGCTGTCCTCCAAAGTTCCTTACCATGGTCATCGAGCTACATGAAGACCAGTTTGGTCAGGTCAGAAACTATAACGACCTGTCACAGACCTTCTCCATCGCAAACGGCGTGAAACAGGGCTGCGTTTTAGCCCCCACATTGTTCTCAATCTTCTTCAGCATGATGCTCCAAAAAGCAACAGGAGACCTTGATGACGAAGATGGCATCTATATCCACTTTCGTACTGATGGCAGCCTCTTCAGCTTAAGGCGACTTCAGGCCCTCACCAAGACCTTGGAAATACTGACCAGAGAACTTCTCTTTGCAGACGCCGCCGCTCTTGTTGCCCACATGGAAGCCGTCTTACAGCGCGTAACATCCTGCTTTGCAGAAGCTTGCCAGCTCTTTGGTCTTGAGGTCAGCCTGGAGAAAACTGACGTACTTTACCAGACTGCACCCAAGGAAGAATACCGGCCACCAAGTATCTTCATTGACCAGACAGAGCTGAAAGTAGTCCACCAGTTCACCTACCTGGGCTGTGTGATCTGCTCTGATGCCAAGATAGACAAAGAAATAGACAACAGACTGGCAGGCAAACAGCGCCAGTCTCAAGAGAGACACAAAGAACAGCGCCTACAGAACTGTCGTATTGATCACCCTCCTATATGGCGCAGAATCCTGGGTCACCTACAGCCGCCACCTCCGCCTCCTTGAAAGCTTCCATCAGCGCTGCCTCAGCACCATCCTCAACATCCACTGGAGTAACTTCGTCACCAACACTGAAGTCCTCAAACAAGCAGAGATCACCAGCGTTGAGGCCACGCTCATGAAGATACAGCTACGCTGGGCAGGGCACGTCTCCAGGATGGAGGATCATCGCCTGCCAAAGATCGTACTGTATGGTGAGCTGTCCACTGGCAACCGTGATAGAGGGGCACCTCGAAAGAGATATAAAGACTCCTTGAAAAAGACCCTCACCACCTGTGGCATCGACCACCGTCAATGGGCATCACAAGCTGCTGACCGTGAAAGCTGGCGACGTACAGTTCACCGGGCCAATGCCATTTTTGAACAAAACAGACGGGCAAGCTTGGAGGAAAAACGATGGCGAAGAAAGAACCGGAAACCATCGGCAGCACCCACCACAACCCAGACATTCCCCTGCAGCCTCTGCGGACGGACGTGCCTGTCACGTATTGGGCTCGTCAGCCACCAGCTCACCTGCAATAGACTTGGACATACCCCTTCCTAAAATCTTCGCAAGCGAAGTGAAGCCAACAACAACAATGTTATAAATCTTGAGTTTAAACTCAAAGCATCATATAATTTTCTAGAAAATTTTAAACTCAAAACATTTTATCATTTTCTGGAAAATGTTAAACTTATAATTTTCTTTAAATTTTTCCATAGGATCACACAGATATTTGTCAGCCGAATGACGAATAATATTTTAGATTACTATTATTCTGAGAAAGCAAACGATTAGCTCTACAAGTGAATTTAAACTTTTCCGACACGCACACACACGGTACCATTGCGTGCCAATGAGAGATGAGAAAAAGAACGCCACGTAGGATGGGTTTGCTGGTAATCAGGTAGAACGTGACTGCATTAGTATAACCCCTTGAGTAAGACAGCGTAACCCCATTTGGTCGATATGCATGAACCTTTTAAGTTCACGTATGGTGAAAATCTTGGCAAAATGTACCTACTTTGTGTAAACCGTTGCGTGTAAATTAAAACTCTGTTTCATGTCAATACATTACTCCCACTAAAATCCAGAAATTTAACGCCAACATAAGATAAAAATGAATTGTCCTAACTTATCCACTGCATTACATCCTTTGACTTTGGCACAGTTTGATGTGCGTGACGGTCTTCTGAAGGAGACGAAAATCCATTAGTGCAGAAGCGTACTGACAGAACTGTAACTTCAAGTGAAAATAACGGGTAGCGTACGGCCAAAATGTGTAATAGAGAATTGGAAAAGAGCTTAAGGGCATTTTACTTTGAAAGTTCGTTAAGAAAAGTATCTATCCAGCTATTTATAGGATGAGTTCAACCAGCAATTATCATTAAGATGGGATTTATCATTAAGACGGGATTTATCATTAAAGCCGTTCCTAAAACCATCAAATAATCTCTGCTCCTTGAAACGCTAAAAAAAAATTGTTTGGCTTTCGGCAAAAACTTCTGCCTCACATTCACTCTGAAATAATATCGAGATCGAGATCGAGATCGAGAGAGAGAGAGAGAGAGAGAGAGAGATGGGGGATCGTTACAGAATCCACAAATTAAAACTGAAAGATCATTTCTGTATTTCTAACTTTTTAAATGCAAATATTCAGTAAAACTAGGTGAATCATTATGTTAGTAGATTAGATGTAAATAAAAAGAGGTTTTCCCTTCTTTAGCATCTCAGTAAAGAACACAGTATTTTACATTGTTGCTTGTCATTTTTATACTTAATAGTCTTACGACTTTTCGTCTTAAAATAAGTAACAGAAAATAGCGAAAACCAACAAGTATATTGTACAATTCAGCACAACAATTTACTTCCCCAGGATGCAAAGAGAAAATTTCAAAAGAACTGACAACATCGTGAACAAAATCCCAAACAGTCCTAAATATTCTATCACGAGTCCAACATTATAGACAATTCAGAAAGAATGCCAGTTGAGATCAGAATGAATGCCAATTTTTAATCTGCTAATGTGCCAATAGCGTGGATTAGTGTTGATGTGCCAATAGCGTGGATTAGTGTTGATGTGCTACCAATCTTGATGTATCGCAATGATATAATATCCTTGGCCCAATCGACAATAATCTCAAAATAGTGATTTAGCCCTAAAATGGAAGAGCTTATTATAATTCCAATGAATAATTTAAACTAATAAATTAAATCATTTCAACTGAACACAACTAATATTCATTCCACTTAGGCTGGTGTTACGATATGGAAAGAGTCATTCTGAAGTAAACAACATTTATGTAAAAAGCTACGACACAATAGCAGAACAAGGATGATGCTCAGTTTCGCAACAAATTCGTAAACAACTTGCTTCTAGAACATTCCTAATTTCTAAACAAAACAGACCTTGAACTCAACATCTGTAAACATGTTTGGCCTCCAAGCAATAATGATCTTAAAATATAACCTAAAATCATAAACAAGAATTAGCTATGTAATATGTTGTTTATAAAAAACGACAACTGTTCATCCCATTAACTATTGCGAATTCCTGACTTTAAACTCTCACCTAGCAAATTTCTATAATCTCATGGCTTGCTACAAATTCATCAACGAGGTTTAAACTAAATGGTACAGCTTGAGTGACAAAGTTAAAAGAAGAAAAACTAAATTAACTAACGAATAAATGATTGCAAGAACACATATCAAAGTAAACTTGGAAATTTCACCCGAAATTGCATTACGCTTATACATAGCTACATTTGTCTCGTGTTCAAAACCCTATACTCTCAGTAAACAGCAAAATGTCTGAACCACTTCTGGACGAGTTTTCGTTATATAATACGCACAACTTTCAGTCTTTAAAAATTAGAATTACCCAAAGGGCTTTCATCGCTAAGCTTATAAAATATTCTTACATTGAAAATACGGTAATATGAAAAGCGATGTTTCTCTAACAATATGAAACTCGTTACTGAATATAAATTCTAGCGATAAACTCGCCAAGTAGATAAACACAAAAGTGCCTTAAACAACCGTCAAGGAACTGATTGAAAAGCAGACATAAGTGAACATTTAATTAAGTTCTGAATTGATCAAATGACCTTTCTTCCTCTCATACAGATATGCCAGAAGTAAATAATCTTTTGAAGAATTAATCAAGATCTCGTTTGCGCGAATTTTATAGCACTTAAGTGTGTCTTCATTACTGCCTGTCATCTGTAATTGATAATAAGCCAATCAAACGAGATTTCTGTCACGTAGTAAATTCAGACCGGTTTGTGACGGAGCCTTCTTCTGGGGGACATGGCTCCCGTGATAAAGAAATCGCATAGATTATACGTTAAGTTCCGCTATTCGTGATCATACAGTCTATGATGCTGTTATATTTATGTGACATGTTCTCTATGATCTTGGTTTCGTCAGTTCCTATAGTGATGGGTCGGCTAATGTTTCAAACTGTATTTTTTTACGCCATAATTTTAATGCTAATAAAATATTATCAAAGGCAGACAAATCTCATACAGAAATATAGTAAGAAGCAGTGAAAAAATTTTGATATAAAATTATCAACATACAGAAATATAGTAAGAAGCAGTGAAAAGATTTTGAGGTAAAATTATCAACATACAGAAATATAGTAAGAAACAGTGAAAAAAAATTGAAGTAAAATTATCAACATATGTTAGCTATTAGGTACATTAGAGATCCGGTATGTTTTCAATTTATCTTCATAACAACATATTCAAAAGAAAATTCAATGCAATTTAACAAAACGATATATCCTAAATAATAAAAGTTATTTTCATGGAGACGATTATTCGGTATAATTCACTTGTTTACTTATCAGCCAGTTTAAAAAAAAAATATCCCCATGTCATCTTCAAAGGAAAATATGGGTTCTAATTTTTATATTTTACTATTATTATATTAATATTTTTTTCATTTGTTAACTTTTTAATTTATTTGGTGGGATTTAAATAATGGCACATCGGCATAATATAGGAAATGACTATAACTAATACAAACTTTTTTCACCCATGCGACAGAGAAATCTAGCTGTTTTGCTAACCTTACTTTTCTTATCTCAGTCTAGTCATCTCAGACCAGTCGTATTAGTCAAGGTGTCCACGCGCTCAGAACTACTTTTAAAAAAGTTAACCTTGTTGTCTTCTGCTGTGCCTGACGTATTTGTTCTAATACCACACAACAACAACAACAACAACAACAACAACAAATATATAACAAAAACAAAGTAACTTAAGGTCAATCCATCTTTGAGAACACACCATACAAAACCATTTAGACAGAGACAAAGACACACACGCACACGATGTCGAACTTTTTGGTATTATGCTAGTTCGTTCCACACAGCATGGCCAGTTTTATACTATATGCAGGCCTAGCTCAGTACATTTTCAGGTCAGCGTCATTAAATGTAACTAAAGCTACCTAACTAGTTTTAAATATTTCGTGTGAAACAAATTATATACTGTTAGCTACATTTAATGACGCTGACCTGAAAATTGACTGTGCTACAGATAGGGTAAAATTCTGAATGCTGTGTAAATGAACTATGACAGAAAACACTGATCTGTGCACATAGACTATAGACCTATACACTTCATAGCCTCCCAACACTCTTAACAACTACAGAAAACTTAGTAATAGCCAGAAATGTGTTATGTCAAACATGCTTTATTCTAATTTTGTTAAGCATCTCCATTGTGTCCCAGTTGAATCAAAAATATACATACACTATTTAATGACAAATAATGCACTTACCAGCCAGAAGGAATCATTTATCTGTCAACACATTAATCCATAGGCAAATGTCACTGTAGCACTTGCCATATTTCCAAGACAGAATAATAAATTTTCAAAGATTCTGTGAACTTGAAAGTTTAGCACATGATAATCCGCTAGGGTTCGTATTTGGAGGGTCTTTTATACACGGGGGTAATTTTGCAATCAATATTAAGAACAACACAAGTATGTCACAGTTTCACCTCCTCCAAAGAAAAGGAGAGTTATATACGATACTGACAAAGATCTCTAATTACCCATGAATAATCTAATGCAACATGTTACTCTCCGTTACAGTTTGTACTAAGTATAACTACAGTAGAGCTGAGTACCCAGTATCCTTTCATTATTTACAATATAACTTTTCAAAATTGGAAATGATGAAAATGAAACAGTTTCTTGCAATAAATATTCATCATTTATTGTTAATTTCATACAACATCTATATATTAAATGTGATAATACCTCATTACTATGAAACGTGTTATGTTGTTATTTTTCTTTGATCACGCGTATAAACTGTGTACTTTGGATGACACGGTCACGCCACTGTCCTCATTAACATATTTGTATTAATGCACCGCATGTAAACATTTACGCGTGAACTATATTGCACAAATGAGGAATTCTTTCTTACTTTAAAGGATAATATTGGGTGAGAAAAAAGAATCTACGTTGGGATTTGGACCGAGACAAGGAAATCCCAGTCGCGGGGTTACATTATATGTCTCCCCACTCGTCTAGCCTGGTGGGGAGACAAACAATGTAACCCCTTGACTGGAATTTCCTTGTCTCGGTCCAAACCCCAACATAGATTCTATATGTATCAATTATCAATTAAACGTTTGAAACGTTGTTATATATCTAACTACATTTATAAATCTGTATTGAGGACGTTGCTAGTGCAACACGAGATGGCCTCACTTCGTCACAATCAAAGGCGAACGTGTCCACCAATTCAAACGAGACGACTCGAGAACATATCTCGTGGCTGTGTTCACTTTAATGGGTTTAGACGTTGAAATATTTTCCTAAATGAATTGGATATAGTCAGTAAATCGATGGCATTAATCGTAGTATTGTAATGAAAATGCATGTCCCATTGGAAAAGAAGGGTGTAAACAAACTATAACGGCCTTCCGACCTAGCAAAATACGTAAAAAATGATTCTCTTTCTAACGCTCAGTTAATCCTTGCAAATTGTGACGAGTGAGATGGTGATTCCTTCGTTGTCCTTCTAATCTAGACCATATCGGAACCAGTATTGTGCAAGTACGTCAGTACCGTAAAGTATTTGGCCACACACTTTCTAGAGTATATTAAGCATCATGCTGGTATACGAAAAACAACTTTGAACTTGAATATGGGCTCGAGTTTAATTATCAGGCAATCAAAAAGATGTAAGTACAATTGCAAGTGATTAATTGAACAAAGGTCTCAAGGTAAGAATCTCAAGAGCTCTATTATTCCATGCATGACATTCAGTTGGATATTTCTTGGATATGTCATTGAATAGCACATGTATACAGATTCTAAGAAAGTCATGAGCATGCAGATTGCAACTATTTTAATTTTTAAATATCCTAGCTACTAAATTATATTATTAAATTAAGATTAACTAGCAGACCTTTCGGTCTCTTGATTCTCTAGAATTGCCAGGTGAAGTAGGCTGTGAGTAACTCGCAATTGCGTATCTTCGACAAATAGGGACATTGTGTATTACAAGTTTGCTATTCACACCCCAAATATTTGAGATATAGCTCATGCTGCTGCAAGGATGTGCACGCCATGGATTCAAATCGAGGCTCGACGTATAATTATAATTTTATTGGTAGAAATTATTATATTTATTACAAGCTTTGTAACCGAATGAAAATCTAAAATTAGTAATTCAAATATGTTGACCAGTACTTACATGAACAAGATAATGAACTTGGCACAATAACGTATCGAGTAGTATGAACTTTATTACATGATTAGCGAATAAACACACTACTGCCCAGTTTTGTACCCAATGGAAAATTACCATCATTCACATGTGATAAATTTCATGTTACTTGGGCTGAATCATGCAAACATCTATCGGAATAGCTGTTGATTTATATAGATAATACACTTTACGATTTATTATGATACCTTAAAAATATTATGTCATGGTTCCTTGCAAATTCCTATTATCACAGGAATTGTTTCAAACTCTAATAAGAAATTACAGATTCCGTGTTTTCATTTGTCTCTGTCGGGCAGGTAAATCCGTTGTTAAACAAATTCTCATTGTTATTTACCCATGGTTAGTATTATTCAGAAGCAATCTCACGAAACATGAGAACGTTAATCAATACTGTGTCAGGGTAGAATGGACCATGTGTCCTGCTAATTAATCGTGTACATTTTTGGTACTGCCGATATACTGTGAGGGATTGATTTGATTCCCCCAACTGTTACGGTGCTTTGGTTTGGTTATCATTGTCTAGGAGATATCGATCACGAAGTTATTGCCCGGATCGAGTAATTATTAACATAAAATATTAAATGAATGGATCGAATGACAGATCTGAGCAGAGATATAAAATAGAACAACATGAATCCCAGTAAGTAAAATATAACAATTTAATCAATTACGTAACAAAATTAGAATAATACATTTTCTTTTAGAAATAAAATAAAAAAATTATGCTAAATGCAATTAGATGCTCTATAATACCGATACAGTAAATTTCATCAAGTAATCGAGTGATTGATCGAACTCAAATTGCCGGCATGTCAGCATAACCTGGTCGCTTCTGGTCCTTTCCCAATCGCTGTTTGTGACAGGTCACCGTTGCCGTATTTCTTCTCTCTCTCTCTCTCTCTCTCTCTCTCTCCCCAACCGTAAATTAGTTATAGTCTGCACTCGTTCCCACTCAGTAGCACAGGTATTGAGTTGTTTTCCCTTCAAATTAATAAAAAGCAACCTAAATATTTATAATTTTTTTCTTCTTTTCTGGCATCGGACAACACTCCAACCTTTCTGTATCAGATATCGTCTTATCGTAACTCAACAGACATGGGGAATATTGTCAGTTCACAGCCTGATACTGATAAACTTTCCTATTAACATAAAATTAATGTCTCTCAAGCGGCTACTGGCATTCCTAACTATAATCATGACATAACTAGACCTCTCTTAGATAAACTATTACGTCACACTCAGGGCTGTAAAATACTAGCTGAGCGATGTCAGTCGACACCTGCCGATTTTCCTCGATTAAGAGAATTCACAAGTTAATGACACCAATGAATTAATGAACTTCACGTTCTTACTTGCTAATTAATGATTCATTAACAAATACAGAGTAAAACCAATTTATCATACATGATACACATCATTTAAGACAGATAAATTATCACGATTCATATCAGAGTAAAGAATTAAATTCTTACAATAATTGATTTCTGTTACATACAAACCAGTAAATCTGAACACATTTATACCAATGAAATATTGGTTGACCGTCTTACATTACATGAATCTACACGATTGACTTTGGAACTTAAGAAAAATTGAAGTATGAATTTAAAACGAATAAAGTCAACAAACTTACATCAATGATTGTATTGTATGCAATTGAGGCAATACCTTTGTGCCTTTTCGACACTCGTTCTCTCTCTGCAGCCGAATCTCTTTCTTGTTCCAGGTCTCTCAAATTCTTTCAGATCCCCGTCCCTTGGACGATTTATTTAACGAGAAAAAGTACTTGTTAATTTCCTCTGAGTGATTGAGATTTCCCTTTCGGCAGAAAACTACTGAATTACACAAGGGAAATTACTTTTAAAAAAAACAACAGAATTTCGAATGGGAAACACACCCTCGTTTATCTTGGCCAGTCAGGATTAACTTTCTCTAACCGCCAAAAATTTAACTTGCCCATCGAAGCTATAATAATTCTCTTTATTCCGCATATATTAATTACTATTTCTAGAAAATTACATTTTATGACACTTATTTCCGAATGACTCAGATTGTCTCTGGACTGTCTCTACTTTGTCCTGTTTCTCTACTTTACTTTACCATCTCTGTCAGACCATTATCCTATCGGATCTTAATTAAAGTCCAATCATGCTCAAAACAGAGCATACCCCATTCTTTGCAGGCAGCACCTTATTGCGAGCCTAGCACATACGTCACTCTTAATGGTTATGTGTCACGCTGGCCACGACAAAATGTGCTACGACAAAACAGCTACAAAATTTTGCACCATTACATATACCATTGCTAATACTTGTATGTTTGTTAACAGCGCTGGGAAAAATAAAACAAATACGCAAAAGAAAGTTTCAAACAGATTTTTTTGACCTTAATCAATGTGTTCCTTTAATGTGGTGGTAACGGGAAGGCGCAATAATGAATATTCATAATGACAAGACAGAAATAGTGACAAGCGTAGACAATAAATATTCACATTATGGTACATATAAGAAAAGCTATTAATAACAATGAGAGGCCCAAAACTAAAGACAAAGAATAAAATAAATAGAATAATTAACAACACCTTTAAAATGAAACAAATTACATATGTTTAAAATGAACATGTTGCAACGCATGGAATACATTCAACAAAGTGTGAATGTTTTTCATCATATTTTATTTTATGTCCACTATGTCTGTAACTATGTTTGCTTTAATCCTATGTCCACTATGTCTGTAACGGTGTTTGCTTTAATCTTATGTCCACCATGTCTGTAACGGTGTTTGCTTTAATCTTATGTCCACTATGTCTGTAACGGTGTTTGCTTTAATCTTATGTCCACCATGTCTGTAACGGTGTTTGCTTTAATCTTATGCCCACTATGTCTGTAACTATGTTTGCTTTAACCTTATGTCCACTATGTCTGTAAAGGTGTTTGCTTTAATCTTATGTCCACCATGTCTGTAACGGTGTTTGCTTTAATCTTATGTCCACTATGTCTGTAACTATGTTTGCTTTAATCTTATGTCCACTATGTCTGTAACTATGTTTGCTTTAACCTTATGTCCACTATGTCTGTAAAGGTGTTTGCTTTAATTTTATGTCCACCATGTCTTTAACGGCATTTGCTTTAATCTTATGTCCACTATGTCTGTAAAGGTGTTTGTTTTAATTTTATGTCCACCATGTCTGTAAAGGTGTTTGCTTTAATCTTATGTCCACTATGTCTGTAAAGGTCTTTGCTTTAATCTTATGTCCACTACGTCTGTAAGGGTGTTTGCTTTAATCTTATGTCCGCTATGTCTGTAAAGGTGTTTGTTTTAATTTTATGTCCACCATGTCTTTAACGGTGTTTGCTTTAATCTTATGTCCACTATGTCTGTAACGGTGTTTGCTTTAATCTTATGTCCACTATGTCTGTAACGGTGTTTGCTTTAATCTTATGTCCACCATGTCTTTAACGGTGTTTGCTTTAATCTTATGTCCACCATGTCTGTAAAGGTGTTTGCTTTAATCTTATGTCCACTATGTCTGTAACGGTGTTTGCTTTAATCTTATGTCCACTATGTATGTTAAAGTGTTTGCTCTAATCTTATGTCCACTATGTCTGTAACGGTGTTTGCTTTAATCTTATGTCCACTATGTCTGTAACGGTGTTTGCTTTAATCCTATGTCCACTATGTCTGTAAGGGTGTTTGCTTTAATCTTATGTCCACTATGTCTTTAACGGTGTTTGCTTTAATCTTATGTCCACTATGTCTTTAACGGTGTTTGCTTTAATGCTATGTCCACTATGTCTGTGAAGGTGTTTGCTTTAATCTTATGTCCACTATGTCTGTAACGGTGTTTGTTTTATTGGATGCATCGTACTCTAATTATAGTATGGAATGCAATTCCGTACGACTTTGCTTCCACAATGCTGTAAATTTTCAAGGACTTTGTATTCCCCAGAATAATTTGCAAGCTTATTGATTGGGGTTACCAAATTTTTATATTCTCAAAACAGTTTTAGAGACTGGTGAATTGTTTCCATCATAATGACCTATCAACGCATAGGTGCCGTTTCATTTGCAAACTTTATTTTTTTTTGGGTGATTTGCCTTTGAATCAAAAATATTTATGAGAACATTTGGACCCTGTAAAGGCATAATAACGGTACGGGACGTTTACTTCGCTATACGTCCACTTCTGATCGTAACAAATTGTCTAGTTCTTCAAGGAATATAATGATCGCCGAAAATCAAATCCTGCTTACTTGAGAAAATTATCAGTCATGACTAGTGGCCTAAATTATATCTGGAACAATCAACAGTTTAACGCACTTTGTCCCTTGTCAGTTTTGACAATATCATAATGCCGTCTATTAGATAATAGATGATCATACCTACAATGTATGTCATTTAATATGTAAATAAGCCAATGAGCTACATGTCTCGAATGTATCATAATCACGGATATAGTGTCAACATCTTTTACTCAACCAATCTCATTGCTCTTCTCAGTTTTTCATTATGTTTTCCCCGCGGATGATGTGGAAGAGTGAACATTGAAGAGAAGAAAACTTTGTTAAATAAATATAAAAGAAAATCTCTAGTTCAAACCATTGTTGACGAGTGAGATCAAACAAGGCAAATCGAATGAGGTGACACCATTGAAAATTCAAGATTATTTCAAGATCATGGGACAAAAGGTACAATGTCGATTTTAACTGTTGTTTACAAACGAATTCATTAATTTGCTAAAAAAATATCCAAACAATGCCTGGATATGAATTTTTTATATGCACTTCAGTAATTAAAATACGGCGCAAATCTTCGTTCGCAAATTATCCATTACTTTTTGTCGATTTACAGTCAAAACGTACCCAAACCGAAACGTACCCAAATTAAAACGTACCCAGACCGAAACGTACCCAAGTCAAAACGTACTCAAGTCAAAACGTTCTCAAGTCAAAACGTACCCAAATTAAAACATGACCCTCACTCGCGTTCAATAATGATATAATGTTAGTGTATTGTGTTTATTGACAGTGACCGGCCTGATGAGCAATGGAAATCGGCAGACGGAATGGAACTATCTTATCTTTTAATCTAGTTTCAAAGCACATTAAGAAATACATTAAAAAGTATCGCTTGAATATATTTATGTTGTGTTTTCCCGTGGAGAAAATTCTGTCAACTGATCTGAACCATCCTTGATGACTGCTTCATGTGTTTTAACCAGTACTCAAATGCACACGTTTCACACAATTATTAGGGGCAGTTTTGAAAATTAATTCCATTTTCTATTTCGCAATAGAAGCATATATGTATATATCTGATGACTAAAAGCTTTCTTTTGACATTTTTTAATTTAAAAAATAAAAACAAAAAATAACTTCCACTGCATATTTATTTGTGATGCGTTTCATTTTTCCAATACGTATTTTATTTTATTTCTATTGCGTTCGTTAATTTCCATTGCGTATTTAAGTTATACCATCTTGAATCATCATTAATACTTGGTTACTGTGACAATTAACTGTTCACAATAAAAAAAATTCCCAAAATACCAAGAACATAAGCATCATAAATTTAATTGGATTTAGATGATTTTTTTCATGTGAATCAGCACATATTTCCAGTTCATTTATCCGTACATAAAATATATAGCCTTGCTAACTTCGTATCGATACAAATAAGCTATCATAAATCGCTAAACTATTCAATGATTTTAGGCCACATGTCTGGACTTTATCTATTTAGAAGAAATCAAGCTTAAATAAAACTAAAACATCAATAATTACAACAATTCCAATTTATCTATGAAGTTCTTTATTTTTAAGATATATAACACTATAAATAAATAAGCAGAGATTCTTCACTTGTTTCTGAAGATAGGGCTTTCAAATGGTATATGAGAACTAGAGTTTTGGTTCCTTTCGCTTTCTCTTTGCTTATCAGTAAATACTATAACTTATAGCTCCTTGGACCATTATGATAAGCAATAGCGGATAAACAAAGTAGGCATCGAAACTAAATATGAAGGAGTTTTATTATAATTCATTATTATTTGTCCAATATTTATTTTACGATATGACTTTTAACAGAATATTGTCACATAAAGATAATGATGTAATAATATTTGATCTTTGTATTAAAAAAAATAGATAAATGGTTAGAGTCTGGTTTTTATCAAGGATTAAAGGATTAAAGACTTTCTTACTGATGACTGTGCTAATTTCTATGATGTAAAGACGAAGGCAACAAATTTGACTGAGCAAGCATTTAGAAATAGTATGGAATTGATGTGTGTGGTTAATAGTTCAAAATATTGATCAGTAATAAAAATATTAGAGAAACGAATAGGTTTTAGAGGTATTTTATTTTATTGAAAGAGAAAAAGTCTATGGAAAATACTTTTCAAGGAAATAATGAAGTTATAAGAGATTAAATAGTTGAATAAATTAGAAAGAAAAAAGAAATAAACTTTGAATGAGGTTGTAATGCCCATTACATTTCAAGTAGTATGGTAGCCATACATTCACGAGATGCACCATATAACTCTTATCATGGGAATTTATTTCAACTTTATTTCACGCAATATTGTTTATCTCATTATGGTGTGATTTAACTCCATTGACATTTTAATGGTTGGTTAAATATACAAACTTTGCACATTTCTAATTTTGCGTTCTTTTCATTTACAGATTTGTTATGCCGTACCATATTGTTGTTTTACCTGCGTCAGTTCCAAGATCTTATAGCTTGCTTCTAAGTTATCAAAATTCTTATTTTGCAATATTCTTTATTTAATCGTTATAAACTTCTGATAATTTTTTTTATCCATCTTAGAAACATGAAAATATTTTTTTGTTGTCACATATGCTTTTAATCATTAACTTGCCATTGATCATCAGTGTGTGTAAACAACTTTTCTAAAAAATTAAATCACTTTTTTGAGTGTTGACATTGTGTGCATGTCTCTTCTGTTAGCCATTTATTTAATTCATTACAATTTATCATTTGTCCATCGTGTTCTATTCGACTCCATAATTGTTTATATTTTTTATGCAATTGGACTATTTGGCAACTAATTCAAAAAGCTAAAAGGAAGCAAGGAAAATGAATAGCGAGCGGATAGAGAATTCAACAAGTTCTCTTTAACAACTTCTGGTACTTCAATGTAAAATATTTTACGAACTTGTCAGCATGTTGACTATTGTGAGAAGGTAACCATGGTAATAAACTTGTCAGCATATTCTTTGACTATTGTGAGACGGCAACCATAGTAATAATATGGACTAATGTTTGCTTATGCACTGTCCTAAATTGTATAAATAATTCCATTTCAAAACAAAACATATTTCAAGAAAATAAAATGCAAAAACAATTCTCCTTTTTAAAAACAACCTCAATTCTTCATTCAAACACAAATGGAGATCACAGCAACAATAATGTAAACTTTCAAAATCTATTAAGTACGAAAATGGTTCCAAATGTCATACATGACAGGGCATACAAATTCCATACATTACAGGGCATACAAACTTCATATATTTCAGGGCATACAAATTCCATACATTACAGGCCATACAAATTTCATACATTACAGAGAATACAAATTCCATATATTACAGACCATACAAATTCCATACTTTACAAAGCATACAAATTCCATACTTTTCAGGGCATACAAATTTCTTATATTATAAAGCACACAGATTCCAAACATAACAGGGCATACAAATTCCATAAATTACAATGTATGAAAATTCTATTTATTACTGGGCATACAAATGCCATCTTGTACAGTGCATACAAATTCTGTAAATTACAGGGCAAACAAAAGTACCATATATCACAGGGCAATCAAATGCCATACATTACATGGCATACAAATTACATATATTACAAAGCAAACATATTCTATACATAACAGGGCGTACAAATTCCATACATTACAAGGTATACAAAATTGCATATAGTACAGGGCATACAAAGTCTATAAATGACAGGGCATACAAATTCCGAACATTACAGGCCTTCAAAATCCAAGTACAGGGAATACAAATTCAATACATTACTGGCCGAACAAATTCCACATATTACAGGGCAAAGAAATCCTATATATTACATGGTATGCATGGCATAAGGTGAGAATGCTCGATTGCTATCTGACTTTTTTGTTATTTCTTACTCATGCTAAATGTAAATGTGCAATAGGGAAAATACATGTAAATATACAGAAATGTTATTTTTCCGGTTGCATCATCGTGTGTGTGTGTGTGTGTGTGTGTGTGTGTGTGTGTGTGTGTGTGTGTGTGTGTGTGTGTGTGTGTGTGACTGACTATATAGCTACTTTCTTGCATCAATCTTCATACGTTATTTAATCGGAAATGTTCATGCTCCACTATTTGTCCATCGAAGTGCTTTTGTGATAAGTTCTTATTGCAACTCCGTTTTCGTTGGCGAGAAACAGAAGTGTGCTAAAGCAAGATAATATAATTGGCAATGTCATTTTGTTTTTGTGAAGCTTCATGAAACAGATTATTTTTTTCTAGTCGCAAGAGCATTGTAAACATCTTGTTCATAATTGGCAGCACTAATGATGCGTACAGAAAACCATCAGCCTTTGATACGGAGCTAGGGCACCAGATTTACGGATAAGACTTCGTATAGTATACACTCACAAGATCCACGGTCTTTTAAAACTATTTTAATGGCAGAATTTTATATTGTTTTGTCATCAAATGAATACACTACAGCATCAAACAAACCGAATTCTCCTCATTTTTGTTATGAGACAATATATGTAAACGTAGAGTAGCAATGCCAAAAGTTGAGTTGTCAGCGCCACATGATATGGTCTATAGATAAAAATGTTAGCTTTGTTTATTACATATTTAGAAAAATTGATTTTTTTCTCTCAAAATAATACATTGTTTTATCTCTTTAGATAAGTTACGTACTAGTTCCTTATTTGTTACATTGCATCTTGGGAGTCACGATGGCACAGTGGCTAGCGTCTAGTCTCGCTGTGGGTTCGAACTCGGATCAGCCCCATTTCGGCTACCATGGCTCTTTGAGCCGGACATTTTATGTGCCTTGGCACTAATTAATATTCTTGCATTGATGTGCCATTAAAAACCAAATTTAGACCAAAACATTTGATCTTATTCCATCTAGATCTGGAAACTGGTAAGTATAAGTTGAGTCCTGTAACATTGCTTTTGAATAAATATATGATAAATGGCAAAAAAAATTAGAATCAGTCTAAGACGTATCCTGAGGCAACAATAAATTATATCTAAAATATTTAGATCTTTCTAAACCAGATAAATGCGCACCTTTATCCACATCACATAGTGTAGGTTGTTGTTTACAAAAGAAGCCATTATCAAACGCAATTGGATCCAGACTTAGCTACAACTATTGCCAGCTGGTGGAAACATGGACAGGTGGTTTTAGTTATCACCAAAAAATCAAAATTGTATTTACACCAAATGTAAAAGCTTGCGATAATATTTTGATCAATGCTCTATGTTAAGAACGAGGAGAAAGAAGATAGGCGAAACCCGATTTAAACGGCTTTGATGTTTGCCGCGAAAGGTTAAACTTCATTTCGTCCGATCATAAATATTTTGTTGGTGATGACAACAGCGAATGATTTGGCATGGGTACATAACATTTTCCTGTCCTTTAAGTACTGAAGAAAGATTCTACAGAAACATGTAATGAGGTTTAAGTAAGGTGTATGTCAGTTGGTGAGTACAATATGACCTTAATTAATCCATCCCTCTTGATACGAAAGGTATCTCTTTCAAGCCATTTCTTTGTAGTGGGGTGTTTAACTGTTACTACTGATTTTTTCATCTCCTAACGATACACGAACAATACTTTACAAAAGGATCAGAATTCATAGATCTGATTGGATGGCGCAGAAACTGCATACCAATACAGCAGCATAACACTTTTCTTCACTTAACCATGCTTTTGATGTCATTGTACAGTTTCCCACAACCATGACTTGAGTTCCAAAACTATGAAAGAAATGGAATTTTGCTGAATACGCTGCTTAAAAGTACTAACGCCAAGCGGATCGGATTCCTTTAAGAAAAACTTCTAGTTCTCAAATAGCTTGAAACAAAAATTTTAAAAAATATTCTTGATCTGATTTATAGCCAAAAACCCTTATCATACCTAATATATTACAAAGTCCCTATCATACCTAATATATTAGAAAAAGTCCTTATCATACCTAATATATTAGAAAAAGCCCCTATCATACCTAATATATTAGAAAAAGCCCCTATCATACCTAATATATTAGAAAAAGCCCCTATCATATCTAATATATTAGAAAAAACCCTATCATACCTAATATATTAGAAAAAGCCCCTATCATACCTAATATATTAGAAAAAGTCCTTATCATACCAATATTACAAAACGTCGTTATTATATCTATTATATTACAAGCATACCTATGATACCTATCATACCAATCATACCTATTATATTACAAAAAGTCCCTATGATAACTATTATATTACAAAATGTCCCTATCATACCTAATATATTAAAAAGTCCCTATCATACCTATTATCCCTATTATACCTATTATATAATTGAAACAAACGTTTATTAAGATAAAAGAAAACCAACATTATGTCTTGAAGGAAATCCCTATTTTATGGTGGCATGAATTAACTTCGTAAAATGACCCCTCCCTAACTTCTTAACGTAAGGAATTCTAGCGATATACTAAAAATGTGTTTAGTAGTTTGAGATAGGAATATTTCTTTATATTTAGTGTCTGGTCGTCATTTGTAGTGCGTGGCGTAAAGTACCAATCTAAGCATGGAACGGCTTATTGACAGCTGATCAAAGTACCCGTCTAGCAGTGGAAAGGCTTACTACTGACAGGTGATCAAAGTACCATTTTATGCATGGAAAGGCTTACTGACAGGTGATCAAAGTACCAATCTAGGCATGGAAAGGTTTACTGACAGGTGATCAAATGTGAAACAAGAAAACCCATGAAGGTGTGAAATTAAAGTTTCATGATGTGTGGTTATTAGAGAAAACGTATTGATAGTAACTGAGCGTTTAAGAAAACTTTAGTTAACAATGACAGCTGGAATGCTGTCCTAGGAAATAAGGAAAACAATGGACTTCAAGCCAGATTCAAGCCAGATTCAGGCATTTGCTGGTTGATGTGCTCGGTAGTTCCTTGCATTAGCTTTATAATTCTTTCATTTACTGATTGATTAACTCACTGTTTTATATCATAAGAGTGTTTTCAGGTTGTGTGTTGTGTTTGCATGAGATTTAGGAGTCGATAAGAATTCAGTAACATCATGAGGTATAAACTCACTGTGATACTTGCATTTACCATGAACATAACTCGTTAAAATTGGGTACAAAACCACTGTAAGCCTTGCATTTACCATGAATATAACTCGTTAAAATGGCGTGCAAAACCACTGTAAGCCTTGCATTCGACATAAAGATAATCCTTTGAAATCAGGTGCGAAACCGCTGTAAACCTTTTAGTTACCATGAAGTGTGTGTGCGTGTGATGTCTAGCATTGGGGCATCGTGCCGCAGACATGTAGCATGATGTCCCACCCAGTCACATTATCCTGACACCAGGCCGACAAGTCCCAACACTAACCACTTAATGCTGAGCGCCTAGCGAGGCAGTTACCATGAAGATAGTCCTGTGTAATGTGGTGTGAAACGCTGTAAGCCTTCTATTTATTAATAAGATATTCATTTAAAATGTGATGTGAAACCGCTGTTAGCTTTGTATTTTTCATGAATATAACCCTTTAAAATGGGGGTACGGTTCATATTTGATAATCATCTTATTTGTGAAATAAGGCTTCCAAAACCTTCTCTGGAGTTAAAGAATGTTCATTTCATAATATCAGTGTGATTCCATTTGAGAATAAAATATCGTTTTTATATTTATTTATAATGCATAGGAAATCGTGGGTACGTTTCCTTCTTTATATTTTGAGCTTATTTATATCATAATGTTCTTTTCGTCGAAGCATAACAACTCTGTTTGCATTATAACACGCATGTAAATCTATATGTGTGTGTGTGCATGTAAATCTACATGTGTGTGTGCATGTAAATCTATATGTGTGGTGTGCATGTAAATCTATATACGTGTGTGTGCATGTAAATCTATATGTGTGTGTGCATTTAAATCTGTATATGTGTGTGTGTGTGCATGTAAATCTATATATGTGTGTGCATGTAAATCTATGTGTGTGTCTGCATGTAAATCTATATGTGTGTGTGTGTGCATGTAAATTTATGTTTGCATGTAAATCTATGTGAGTGCATGTAAATCTATATGTGCGTGTCTGCATGTAAATCTATATGTGTGTATGCTTGTAAATCCATGTGTGTGCATGTAAATCTATATGAGTGTGTCTACATGTAAATCTATGTGTGTGTACATGTAAATTATATGTGTGTGCATGTAAATCTATATGAGTGTGTCTGCATGTAAATCCATATGCGCGTGTGTGCATGTAAATCTATATGAGTGTGTGTGCATGTAACTCTATATGTGTGTGCATGTAAATCTATATGAGTGTGTGCGTGTAAATCTATATGAGTGTGTCTGCATGTAAATCTATGTTTGTGTGTGCATATAAATCTATATGTGTGTGTGCATGTAACTCTATATGTGTGTGCATGTAAATCTATATGAGTGTGTGCGTGTAAATCTATATGAGTGTGTCTGCATGTAAATCTATGTTTGTGTGTGCATGTAAATCTATATGTGTGTGTGCATGTAAATCTATATGTGTGTGCATGTAAATCTATATGCGTGTGTGTGCATGTAAATCTATATGTGTATGTGCATGTAAATCTATATGTGTGTGTGCATGTAAATCTATATGCGTGTGTGTGCATGTAAATCTATATGCGTGTGTGTGCATGTAAATCTATATGCGTGTGTGTGCATGTAAATCTATATGCGTGTGTGTGCATGTAAATATATATGTGTGTGTGCAAGTAAATCTATATGAGTGTGTCTGTATGTAAAATTTATATGTGTGTGTGTGTGTGCATGTGAATCTATATGTGTGTGCATGTAAATCTATATATGTGTATGCATGTAAATCTATATGTGTGTGCGTGTGCATGTAAATATATATATATATATATATATATATATATATATATATATATATATATATATATATATGTGTGTGTGTGTGTGTGTGTGTGTGTGTGTGTGTGTAAATCTATATGAGTGTGTGTGCATGTATATCTATATGAGTGTGTGCATTTATATCTATGTGTGTGTGCATGTAAATATATTTTTGTGTGTGTATGTAAATCTATATGAGTGTGTGTGTATGTAAATATATATGTGTGTGTGCATATAAATATATGTGTGTTTGCATGTAAATCTATGAGTGTGTGTGCATGTATATCTATATGCGTGTGTGTGCATGTAAATCTATATGCGTGCGTGCTCATGTAAATATATATGCGTGCGTCTGAATGTGGTTTACACGCAAATCTACATGCGTGCGTGTGCATGCGTAATGCATTTAAATCTATGTGCCTGCGTGTGCATGTGTGTGTGCACTGAAAAGCAAATTAAACATTAGATGAATGCCTAGGAAATGAAAAATTGTACAAATCGCTCTAAGTGTTATTTATTGTTGCAGTAAAATGTGCATTATTACAAATGAAACCCTGTTTAGCTATGCGGGTTAGAGAGCGCATTAAGCAACTTCCAGGGACTGATCTTTTTGGATTTTATCTTCTAATATGCACTGAAAACGTGTTAGTTTATGCGTAGATATACCTTTATTTTATAACGAATATGTTTTCATAAAATTCTGAACCAATGAAAATGTAATTTTCAGCTTTTTTTTCCTAATTGGAAATATGAAGTAATCACTCCACCCAAAACATTATTTCATGATCAATATTCACTCTTCAGTAGGAAGAACTTGTATTGTTTCAATCATAAGGTAATAAATTTGGAGTATGCGCATTTGTTTATAGTACTCCATTTTAAGGAATTCTTAGGTTTTTGTGATTACTTGTTTGATTATTGGAACTCGGTCCAGTGGAAATATTCCCTAGCCCGAACTGATTAGCCAATTACTTGGAGCAAACGTGACGAAGTGAAGTGTTAGTGAGTTTCCATGATGTTATGGTTTACTTTTAGTGAATTCAGGTTGAAGCCGCATGAGTGTCCCTGTCGTCCCATAGTCCCTATAAGAATCTAGTGGTGTACATTGATGGTGTGACTGCAGGTGCAGTATTTACGGTAAATTGCACAATGGAATAAATAAGAAGGGACTCGGCAGATACCGTTTATGCCGCCATGGTGGCAAATGTGATGCAATTTTACAGGCAAAATGTGGTCCGAAACCATGATTCGACTGGCCTAAGGTAGCGGAGTAAAAACAGTTCCCTGTGTTTGGGAAAGCTGCATAGTTTCCGACGTGAAATGCTGACGGTACGGAAAGTTGATGAAGAAAAATCATGCAGATGTGCGGTTGATAGACAAATGGAAAGTTGTGAGATCTGTAGTCTTGCATTGATTAGAGTAAAATTTATGTATAGAATGGATACGTTGGGCTTTGTAATTAACAACAGAAGTTGTATGGAAGTCTTCGGAAATTTGGGGTAAACTTATGACTTCTAGCGGAATCGCGCCAGGGTTTGACACCGCTCGGTCAAGAAAATACCCCTGGCTTGTAACAAGAAATACTAAAGACTTTGGTATGTATTTACCATTTCCTTAAAAAATAGTTCTTTGAATAATGAATGGGCAAATGGTAGTGTTAATTAAATTGTGCCCGTAACTGGGCTACAATTCTCCACCAACGTTTAACAGACCATTGGATAACATCTCCTTATCTTTTTACCTCAGCCATTGGAAGCCTGGTTATTTACTGCTTTGTATGTAGTTACAGCCATTGGGAGCCTGATTATTTACTGCGGTGTATATAGATCCAACCATTTAAAGCCTGGTTATTTGCTGTGGTGTATGTAGTTACAGCCTTTGGAAGCCTGGTTATTTACTGTGACGTATGTAGTTACAGCCATTCGAAAGAAGCCTGTCTATTTACTGCGGTGTATGTAGTTACAACCATTGGAAGTCTGGTTATTTACTGTGGTGTATTTAGTTACATCCAGTAGAAAGAAGCCTGGCTATATATTGCGGTGTGTGTAGTTACAACCATTCGAAGCCTGGTTATTTACTGTGATGTATGTAGTTACAGCCATCGGAAGCCTGATTATTTACTGCGTTGTATGTAGTTACACCAATGGAGGCCTGAATATTTACCTTGGTGTATTGAGTTACAACCATTGGAAAGAAGTCTGGTTATTTATTGCGGTGTATATAGTTACAACCATTGAAATCCTGGCTATTTACTTTGGTGTATTTAGTTACAACCATTGGAAGGAAGCCTGGCTATTTACTGTTGTGAATGTAGTTATAACCAGTATGAGCCTGGATATTTACTACTGTGTATGTAGTTACAACCAGTGGGAGTCTGGCTAATTACTACTGTGTATGTAGTTACCACCAGTGGGAGTCTGACGATTTACTGCGGTGTATGTAGTTACAACCAGCGGGAGTCTGACGATTTACTGCGGTGTATGTAGTTACAACCAGTGGGAGTCTTGCTATTTACCGCGGTGTATGTAGTTACCACCAGTGGGAGTCTGACTATTTACTGCGGTGTATGTGGTTACAACAAGATGGGGCCTGACCATTTACTGCGGTGTATGTAGTTACAACCAGTGAGAGTCTGGCTAATTACTACTGTGTATGTAGTTACCACCAGTGGGAGTCTGACGATTTACTGCGGTGTATGTAGTTACAACCAGCGGGAGTCTGACGATTTACTGCGGTGTATGTAGTTACAACCAGTGGGAGTCTTGCTATTTACCGCGGTGTATGTAGTTACCACCAGTGGGAGTCTGACTATTTACTGCGGTGTATGTAGTTACAACAAGATGGGGCCTGACCATTTACTGCGGTGTATGTAGTTACAACCATTGGAAGCGGGGCTATTTACTGAGACCTGGTGTCGGTAGTTACACAATATTGCCTAACGGTAAACAACGCGTGTGGGTATTTATCACAAATTGAACTAAAATATATAATATCTACTATATAATATCTACTTGTTACAGTAACCCAGAAAATGTTGCTTTGTTTTTGCTCAAATCTGAGGTAATTTACGTTTATTTACAGTAACCAGTCTGTAGATTTGTGCATTTGTTGATACATGAGAAAAATGTTTGTACTTAAAATGAGTGTCGACGGGGCTTAAAGCAATTTTCGGAAAATTCTCAAGAAACCGTTTGAGTGGAATTTTCGTGTTTTGCTTCGTCTAACTGGGTAAAAGCACGCAATTTAAATTATTCTTTATTTTCTTCTTCGCTTTTGTCCTTACAATCAGAATGTGTCTGATATGCATGGAATTGCATTGTCCGCAATTTCACTAGTCAGCTTTGACAGTTGTGTACAATGTATGAGACTCTAACGTTCTGCCTCTCACATATGCACTTTGATTGCGTTATTTTACTCTAGTTCAAGCATTTGTGAAGTTTCTATTTTTTTCTGAATCTTTTGGCATTGATAGGATATCCAATAAATGTAAAGTCTGAATGGGGAGTTAGCTCTTCCTTTCTTACCTTTAATATGCTTTTAATTGAATTTTATTGATGTTTAATGTTAATATTTATTTGTTCATGAAAATCATTTAGTGGTTGTTTTATTTCCCTACAATATTAGTTATCATCTAAAGTTGTATTATTTCATTTCCCGAGCCACATTTGCTTTCTCCAGAGACTGAAAATGCTAAATCTACTGGATAGTAATCAGGAATTATGATTATGTCGTGATGCAAAAATGTATCAATTCTGCTCCCCTCCACCATGTTTGTAATAGAAGTATGGTATATCGTATCCGGGTTAATTTTTCTGTGCATCTGTTAGGTTATTGTTACAGTTTTATTAAAACCTTGCTTGATATAAGTTCTCTTTGTTCAGTATGTAATGTTAAATCTTCACTCATATGAATTCCTCTATGTTCTGCAGGGCTTCTATTTCATCACTCATACAATGTGTGTTTTGTATGAAAATTGTATCATACTTAGGATATTGTTTCATATTCATGCCTGCAAAATTTACCCATTTTGCAGTTCCAGTTCTTGTTATTGACGTAATATTTGCTCTTTTTCGGATACGCACTTTACACCTCTCCCTAAGGAGAGTACTCATCACTTTGGGATATACACTTGACACCTCTCTGTAAGGAAAATACTCATAGCCCGATTCTTACATTTCTTTGGCTCTTCCTGCAGGTCTCTTTCACCTGATGCGTTTGTCCTCTTTCTCTTGTTAGTTCTTCTAATGGATGTAATCTTCACCTCTTTATTTCGGTTTCCGTTTATTTCTTTTCCGTCGTTGCTTGGGAAACATTAGAGTTTGTTCGGACGTATCTAAAAATACCAATGTTGGAGTTATTTCTGAATCTTGTGTTTCATAACTTTATTCTTTAGTTCTTTTTTCATTTACTTGATGGAAAATCTTCATCTCTGAAGTTTGGTATTGGTTTTCTCATGTGTACCACCCTGAAGTTTGTTCCTCCCTTTCTCCACCAGTGTTCCCGTTTTCTGCTCCATTTCCCCCTCGATTTGATCATCCCTTCAGAGATTTTCTTTTTTATATCCCGACTATTTGTGGTTCCCATGGCCACTGCTTGTGTGTAGTGTCTGCCTCTGTCGTATGGGACAAGTTTTTCAGTGCTATTTCGTGGGAGATGGCCCACATGTTTGCATCTTCCACATGGTTTAAAGTTGATACACACGTAAGGCCAGGCATTATTTTAAAATACTATGAGGTACAAAAACGTAAGTATCTTTCTATTCGAGCGTCTTTCCAGTCAATCTGTACCACTCTAAGTCCAGTCTGGTAACCATAGTATGTTGCCATTTATGTCCTTCTACGCCCTAAAACCTTACGTAAAACTGTTCTATTAATTCATCTTTGGGTATTTCCAGGGGTAGTCCCATAATATGTATATCTAGCGTTTTCTTTTCGACCTCTTGTTCTATCGCGGAAATATTTTGTTGGCCTACTCTTTTGATTAAGTTCCCACCAGCTAGCACGAATCATTTCCCATACAATACGTGCCTTAATTCCTCTATGTTCTGCGGGGCTTCTGTGTCATCAGTTGTGACACCCCTCCACCCCCACCCCCACAGGCCAAAAGAGCTGTTAAGATGCATGCAGATCAAGGCATTTCATTGTACTCTCTCTCTCTCTCTCTCTCTCTCTCTCTCTCTCTCTCTCTCTCTCTCTCTCTCTCTCTCTCTCTCCACCGTGTGCAAATCGAGGCCTTTCATTGTACTCTACCGTGTTTAGAATCTGCATTCCTTGCAACCTATATGTCCTTTATAGCACCCAACCCCGTCATCGTTGGGAATAGTCGCTGTCTGGAAAAATGTATTAAACTTTGTTCTTTCCATTTTGTTTTCTACACAATAGATTCATAAATTAATGAACAAAACAAATATACTTATAGAAGCAAGAAAAAGAACATAAATTTATCTAACTTGATGACAAAAATCAATCTAAAAAGGGACATGTATCCGAGCAGCACACTGACTTTCGAACATTCATACAGCACACAACATAATTGAAAACTCCTCAAAATGAATATTCTTCAATGAATTAATTAAGAACTGTCTTAGCTGACGCCTAGACAGACAAACACACCTATACAAACGTAGATAACTGTAAATATGAATCCTGAACTGCCTGCACAGTCAATCATGAAACATGAATAACAAATTGTGATTTGATTGTCAATGAGAAAAAGGAATGAATCAATGTCAAATGAAGAGGAACATGGGTACCCGCAGCAAGGGGTCAAAGGGGGTCACGTGACCCCCCAAATCATACTGCATATATATATATATATATATATATATATATATATATATATATATATATATATATATATATATATATATATAAATTCCGACAAGTTTAATCATGCAAGTGAAGCTGAAAATATGTCACAAGATTCTGTTCAAAACGCTTAATAAATATTTGCTTTAGTTTCAGGACTGCTTCTTATACTAACCTCCCGGTTGACTGACGGACCCTCCCCCCTCGAAAATCCTGGACCCCCTGCACAAAGTCCTGACCCACCCCCTTTGCAAAAAATCCTGCGGGCGCCCATGAACAGGAAGAATGTCTATAATGACCGAATACTCATTGCACCCACTCACTTTTTATGCTTTTTATGCCCAGGATAAATCCAGATCTACTCCAGCACGTGCACCTTGCGTTGTACGGGGCATAACCTTTTGTGACTGGCCGCCATATATAGCCTATCTTGTGCTGAAAAATGGCGTTAAGCACTACAACAATAACAACAACCTTTTCTGACAACCGTCTTAGCTCTCTTAATAACAGTATAATACATTTTCAATCGGGAGTCGTAGTTGTTCTGAGGAATGGTTGAAGGCACTGTGCATTTCAAAGACCAGTGGACAACGGGCAAAATATAGGTTGTCATTAGAGTGTACACAAAAGATGAAACTCAATACCAGCAACACTGTGATTGGAGTAAAATGCCTACATGACGTCATTTGGGGAATGATACATTGTGATGAATGTGGAGGAGTAAAGTAAACGAGGTTCGAAATGCAATCTCACCAGATATTGTTGTCATTTCATTTCATAACAAATAAGATCCAACATGGTGATTCTCCCTTGTATATGTAATTGTGTAACAAGTCCATAATTCGAGGCAGAACGAGGCCTTCATTCTTATTAGAGAATAATTGCTCGAAGCCCTTCCGTACATAAATGTAATGTTTACAGTCAATAGCTAGAATTGTAATATTTATATTTAATAGCTAGAAGGTCAGTGAATTTCTTGCTGTAAATTCTATTCGTGATCGTTAATGCAGACTTCATTAGAATTATAAAGAGACATTTTATATTCATACTCATTAAAGCAGACTTCATTGGAATTACCGAGAGACATTTTATATTCATACTCATTAAAGCAGACTTCATTGGAATTACCGAGAGACATTTTATATTCATACTCGTTAAAGCACTCTTCATTAGAATTACCGAGAGACATTTCATATTCATGATCATTAAAGCAGACTTCATTAACATTACCAAGAAACCTTTGATTATCAATCGGCATTGGTACGCACGAATCTGGCCATTCACAAGAGATTTGTTAAGCGAATAGGAGACTCATCAACACTCGATTCATTAAGGAGACTCATCAACACTCGATTCATTAAGGAGACTCATCAACACTCGATTCATTAATCCAGGATCTAAGTAGCAGTTTTAAGTGGAAAGCTATTGCGACTAATGTAACCCTTCTGGGGCCAAAGGGAATTAAGATTATGTCCACCATCTTGAAACAATGACTCTATGGCGATAAGGGGAATTTAACATTAATCCATTGGATTGACATTATGGGACGCCCAGAGATTAAATGAAAATATAGTGTTAACAACGTCCATACAATTAACATCATGTAATTGTACGGCGACAAGGGAATTTAACATTAGTCCACAGGTCGAACATAATGGGAATGTGTGGCAACAAAGGGAATTTAACAATATTTCATATGCTAAACATGGCGGTACCGTCAGTGATCGGGGAAAAAGGTAATGCGAAAACACACGCCTACTTACCTACACACCGATACAATGAGCAACACAAACACCTACTCACGAACAATCACACCTACTCACGAATATTCACTAACACATATACTTATGGACCTGCATTCACACCTGCTATCATAAATGTAATGGTATGAGGTAAAGTAAAGGTGTTCAACAGAAACCAACCCAAGGACAAATCTAAATAAAAACCTACACCTCCTATAATCCTATAACCCTATATGGCCAAAGCGGGACTTACGATGTGAATGCTCACTTACATACTATTATACACTAAAGGACAGAAGGGTAGAAGATATTAGGATTGTTTTTGCGTAGAGGATACTAGGATTGTTTTGCGTAGAGGATATTAGGATTTTTTTTGCTGCACTTTCTTTAGTGACCACATCTCCTAGGTTCATTGGCCTCCACTTCACAATTCACGTTCCTGGGGATGTTTAACGCTGATGTTGCTGTTGTTGCATCCACGGTTTTTCCCCTCTCTTTACCCGAATCTTTCTTTGACCCTGTCCCATCTTTTTCATCTAAGTCTTACCTCTTTCTCTCCAAGCTGCTTCCTCCAATGTTCTTCTTCCTCCCTTTGGCTGAAACATTCTTGGACCCTCCACCATCTTTCTGATGTAAATCTAAGTTCCTGTTCATGCTTGAGAAATTTTTCTTCTGCCCACACAAAGTTTATTTTGCTAATCTCTTCTCCCGATATACTGTATATCAGTTGCTTGGGTGAACTACAGGAGGTTGTTTTCCTTTTCAGTTGTGTTCTATGCGAATGGATCTGTAACTCTCGACCCGACAGAGGAGCTTTCCTACTCCGATTGAACGAGCTGACGACGAATGGTGACAATCGGCACATTATTTCTAGGCACACTGATAAAGTTCTCTATTGTGAGGCTTTAACATATCACTAGTCAAGAAAGAATTTAATTAATGATGTTTTAAACAAAGCAAGGGAATTTGAATTACGTATTGTCAGGTTTAAGGAATTCCATTCAGTAGGTGCTGATACAGTGAATGAGATATTGTATTGGTTGGTTTTCAACCACGAAATCTGGAGATCGTTATTAGTTGCTTATCAGAGATTATGCTCAGTATTTGATTATTTTAGTGCAGTTAGGTTACAGACTGTTTAATATCTTATATGTGTCATTATTCCTTTATAATAAAGAATACGTTTTTGTAAAGGTAGATATTGTAGATATTGAAAACAAATCATTCGAGGGAGTCATAATAGGAACTTTCAGAAATATTCTTCCGGTAGCCCTTTTTTTTGTGGAGTTTGTTAGTTCTGTGCAGATTATAATTGGATGTGTTTCCCCATATGGTACTGCCGTAGTCTATCAGTGGTAGTATATATCCCGAAAAAATAAAGTTCAAGTGACCGGGGAAGTAGAAATTTCGACAGCAATTTTAAGAGAGCTATTCTTTAGACTGCCATTGTACATAAGTGATCGATCTGTATATTCCAGCTGAGAAACTGATCAATGTATATACCAAGACGTTTCTGATTTTTGACAGTAGATACGTCTATGCCATTTTGAGGTGGAAGTAAGTCCGTCTTAGTCGATAGGCTCTGTCCTTGTTTTGGATACATTAATATGCATTCTTCTTTGCTGACACCAAAGTTATATTTTCCTGAGGTTGATTGAAGTTCACTTTTAATGGATTCAAGAAATTTGCCAGATGGATGCAATGTAGAGTCGTCGGCGAAAAGATCTGTGTTAGAGTGCACCGGATACAAGACTAAGTCATTGATAAACAGTAAAAACAAGAAAAGACCTGAATATAGAGTCTTGAAGAACACCACATCAAATATGACTTGATTCGGAAGTATACTGTAATAAAGTTGGAGTATGCGCATTTGTTTATAATACTCCCTTTTAAATGATTTCTTATATTTTCCTGATTACTTGTTTGATTATGGGAGATCGGTGCTAGGGATATAGTGCTCAGACCGTACAATTAACTAATTACTAGGAGCAAACATCATGGAGTGAAGTGTTGGTGAGACTTCATGATGTCATGGTTTACTTTTGGTGAATTCAGGTCAGAGCCGCATGAGTGTCCCTGTTGCTCAGTAGTCCCTATTAAAATTTAATTACGTAAATAGATTGTGTGACTCCAGGTGCAGTATTTATGATTGGAGACTGGTAAACTACACAATGGAATAAACGAGAGGGGATTGTTCCGTCGTCAGCAGTTTATTGTTGCTATGGTGGTAAATATGGTGTAGAGTTACATGCGAAATGTGGCTTAAAATCATAATTGAGGCGTAGTGAAAATAGTTCCCTGTATTAGGTGGTTGAGTTGAATAGTTTCACGGCGTGAAATACTGGCGGTACGTTACGGAAAGTAAATGAGGAGAAACCATGCAGTTGTGAGGTTGACAGGCAATTGGGAAGTTGTGAGATCTGTGGTCGTGTATTAATTAGATCAACATTATTTATAGTTTGGACGCGTTGATATTTCAAGTTTACAACAAAAGTAGTATGGGAGTCTTTGGAATCAAGAAACAGATAACTTCTAGCGGGACTGACGCCAGTGTTGACATCACTCTGTCAATAAACCCCTCTGGCTTGTTACAATATTTACACGTGAAACTGAGTTTGAAGAAAACTTATAGGCTGATATAATTTTAATGAGCACCAAACGGTCAACCAAACCGAATGCTTTTTTTTTAAATCAATGCAGACTGAGCCAGTAAGTTCGCTTAATTCAATCACTAATAGCATCGGTCTATAGGTTTGTCAATGCAGTTTGACATGAATGTTTCTGTCGAAAGCCTGATTGTGATTTCAATTAGGCTTTCAAGCTGTGAAGATGAAAAAAAGCTTCAAAAGGTCACACTTCAGGTCAGAAATTTACAGAGAGCACGCCCGACCCTAAGATGTGCGGGGCCCAAGGCAGCATGTGGGGCCCAAGGCAGCAAAAGCTATGAGTGGGGCCCCAAGCAAAAGAATTGCATTGCAGAGTTGATATCCTGAAAGCGCGGGGTCCAAGGCGGTTGCCTCAGTCGCCTTGCCCTAGGGCCGGACCTGACAGAAAGTGATTGGAAAATATACAAGGTCGAGCAAGACCTATGGAGAGATTCATGACAACTCCGCACGTGATAAAAGTGAAGAGTCTTGTTATCCCTGTCAAGAGAAAGGATATAGGATTCCAAAATGTCAACATCGTCAAAAAAAAAAGGATATAGGATTCCAGAATGTCAACATCGTCAAAGAGAAAGGATATAGGATTCCAAAATGTCAACATCGTCAAAGAGAAGGACATATGATTCCAAAGTGTCAACATCGTCAGAGAGAAAGGACATAGGATTCCAAAATGTCAATATCGTCAAAGAGAAAGGATATAGGATTCCAAAATGTCAACATTGTCAAAGAAAAGTATATAGGATTCCAAAATGTCAACATCGTCAAAGAAAAGGATATTGGATTCCAAAATGTCAACATCGTCAAAGAGAAAGGACATAGGATTCCAAAATGTCATTATCGTCAAAGAAAAGGAAAAGCAAAGAAAGGGAAACCCGTCACCCAGAGAAAAGTAAGATATATGTCACCATTGCAAAAAGTAATAGCGGAAGAGACAAAGGTACCCACTGCTACTAAAAAATTCAAACGGAACGTGAAGATGGGGGAAAAGGTAAAAATAAAAAACAGATTTCAGAAGAAGAGGGAAAAAACATAAAGCTCATTCCAGCGGAGAAATTCAAAGCAAGACATAAAAAGAAGAAATAAATGGACTTTTGTGACTTGTCTGAACTGTGTTGTGATTATTTTTCGCGAGAATATAACCAAACGTATGTGTCAGTGTCTTCTTTTGTATGTGTCATTATTTTATTGTTATCTTTATTATTATTATTATTATTATTATTATTATTATTATTATTATTATTATTATTGGAGAAATATTAGGTCATGGATTTGACAATATCAGCTTCAACAATTTTTAACATTTTACACATCCGAGTCCCGCTGCTGCTGCTGTAGTGATTGATGTTGTTCGAACACGAAAACCTTAGACACTACCCTATGGAATGACACGGTTTTAAAGTGAGTGTTAGTGTATGGACTGTTAGTGCATGGACTTCAAAAGCAAGCGACGAAGAACAATGAAGCAATGTCACCGCTGCTGGTAATCTTTTAATAACCTCCAAACTGTTTTTACAATGTCATCCAGATTTCTCAATAATAGTTTTATGTTTATGCATTTGTGTTTTGTCAAATGTTTGATCTATATTAGTCCCATCTACGCTCTCGTATTTTCCGTTTATAATAGTATAGTATATTATGTAAATGGAAGCATTCATATTGTTTCATTCCATTTTGGCTATTAAGTAACAGTTGTTTGTTTGTTTTTTACAAAATGCTAATTGTGACCTCGGTCAAGTAGAGCACTTTATAATCTTGTTTATCCAGAAATTACTCATTCGTGCTATAAGATCTTGAAGCAGAATCGTTTGTTGTGTTCAGTAATTCATTTGGGGTGGAATTATTTATTCAAATTATTATTCACTGAAATTACAAAGTGCTCTATAATATTCCTGGACAGACATTAAATGGGACTTATAGTGAATTCAAACAAGGACATCTTTGATTATATTACTGTGATTCATTATTTGCCTCTTATCACGTCATCACATCACAGGCCACTACAGGCACATAAACACCTTCAGCGCTGTATCGTATTTCGAACACCTCTGGAATTTAATGAAAACTTTTATTTATTAAAACTGACTATAAAACTTTTTGGACTAATTTGGGATTTAATTCGCTGTACGTTCTTTTTAAATTTTCACTTTTTATTCTATGGAAATAAAGTATTTGCCTAATCGTATAAAACTTGTTAGTTTTCGCTCTATTTTATTATTTTGTTTAAGATTACAGAGTCGTAATAACTGACAGGTCAGATAATGTCTTGATGTTGAGTCCATTTATGCTCATTACAGCATAGGCTTTAGAATTACCATGCGACTTTTGATTGTCAATTGGCACAAAACTGGCAGTTTACGAAAAGTTCAATTTAGAATCGGAAATTGACATGAAAGATGCATGGATGGGATATCATAACTTACCTGTCTACATATGTACTTACTCACCATCCTTCATATCAACCCACACACACGTACATACACACTTACACACTTATACTTTACATGCGTACATGATTTTAGAGCAATCGCTGTTATAATCTTGAAGTCGTTAGACCAGATTATGATACGTCGGTTACAAAGATCTGCAAGTCAAAATTCTAGTATCGATCACTGGAGCATGATTGCACTGTTCTTATTGCTAATAAATATCCATATTACCGTATGCGATCCATGTCCGTGCCTTCTCTAATATCCATATAACCGTATGCGATCCATGTCCGTGCCTTCGAGATAAACTGTTATTTGAATGCTGAAAAACGTAAAACCTGTACGTCTCTGGTCTAGTAATGACATTATTGTATTTTATTTTTCTTTGATAACTCAATAAAAACAACTGTGAAGATGAAAATGAATAATATTCAAGGAAAACGTTTCTACGCCATAAAAGTCTAAGAGATGCTTTATTTTATAATCTTAATCTCTTGGCTCAATTCGAGTTTTAAATTATCCACAATATACATCAATGATTTCGGTGTTTACCGTTTTGCAATTGACATCAATCAATTCGATATTGACACTATCGGCACTAGACATTAATAAATTCGATATTCACAGTATCGTCAATAGTCATCAATCAATTCGATACATACAGCATCGGCAATAGACATCAATCAATTCGAAGTAAGTTTCGTTGTTCAAATGAAAAATATAGTAAAAGAATCAATTAAGCTGGGTAAGAATTTTGTCAATTCATTTAACTCATGTAACTTATTTTAGACAGAATAACTAATGTTAAATAACGATGAGGATCTGGGGCTCAAGGCATGTAAACTCTCTCTCTCTCTCTCTCTCTCTCTCATATTCCACTTTCCATTTGTTTTTGTTTAAGAATTGCTGATTTTTGTTTTCTTTCTAAGTTTCATTGTCTCATTGCCCAACATCATCACAAAAGAAGAGAATATGAGTATAACTAATTGATCAAATTATTAAGCAATCCTTACTGCCGAGAAACGTCTTTTCGCAAAGGAAAAGTATGACTTTCGCTAAAGAAAAATAAATAGAAGAAGAACAAAAGATAAAACAGAAAGAAGAATACCACGATACTGATCCATAAGGGCTCATTTAACATTTATATTCAAACACAATTCAATTTGGATGGACGTAATACCTCAAGATCAACTACTGATCTCTCCTCAAATGAATAACAGGAATGCATGTCTCTACGGAGATATAATGATCTGCAATCATCACCCGACATTAAATACAAAGCATGTCTCTGTTGAGACCTAATGACAGTCAATACAATGCATTCCTCTGCTAAAATCATCAGCATGTTTTTGTTGAATTCGGATGATATGCGATCCTCTCAGACATTCAATATTTGCAAGGCTTTGTTGAAATTCTAACGGTCTTCATTCAGTATAAGGCAAGCTCCGTTGAGAGTTGATCTGAGATCATCGGCAGGCGCTTACTGTAAGCCACGGCTCTGATGAGATCATATGATCTGCAGTCTCCAAGTATTGAATAGAAGCCATGGCTCCGGTGAGATCTTATGATCTACAATCTGCATACACTGAATAAAAGAGAGAGAGACATACACCACGTAGATTCTAGGGCACTAACAAGACGTCTATATGGCGCAGAATGTACATAAAATCATGCATTTCAGCTTAATGTAAAATCGCTTTTAGACAGTTTTTAAACAATTTATTTAGCTTAAACTAAAGGTGTAATTTTGACACAATTTCCGTGCCAAAGGGGACTTGAATAGTATATTAATGAAAAAACAATTCTTCCTAGTTTAGCCAGTGTTCAAATACGATAAATTTCAAGGTGACCTCCCTTCCACTATTATATTTCTGACAAGGTCAATTTACTTAAATCTACTAAACCAAAAATTCATCAATGGGCGCAACAATTGGTACACATACAGCGGTGTGGTAGATAACAAGTAAATTCGAATCAAGTCAGTAATATTATCCGAGTGCTTGTTTTATAAGTAGATACATCTGTGTTGCAGTTTTGACGTTCCAGTCTCAATGAAATTCCCAAATATTTTTTACCGTAGCTCTGTAACACACTCGAGACTCGAGTGTAATCATGTGAATCCCATGTGTACATGTACCAACTTCACCTCAGTATTTGCGTTACTGATACAGTGTGATCGAATTAAACACAGTAGTTCTATAACACCTGGTGGATTAATCGATTCACTGGGTAACTCATTATTACAACATTTTTTCTGAGCCTATCAAAATAGTCCCAGGCTGAGCTATAAATATTCGTGCACTTCGCGTCTCAGATTCCACGCAGACTGGCGCTCTGCATCCTTACACTACCATCATGTTACGGCTCTGCAGGAATGAAAGGTCGCTAAGTTGATCTGTACTGTATGAATTGGGTTTTTACCAGCAGATTCATCGCTTTCAGTAGATTACAAGATTTTGCTGATGCATGCTTCTTTCAGGCGTACTGGATTGATTTGCTATCGATAAAATTTGGTTTTAGCCAAGTTAGATTTAGTCGAAAGATTCGTCCTCACTCTGATATTGAGAATTATTTGAAGTAGCATACATCCAGTGTTCTCGTGTAAAATGGCAATCACTCCTAACGTTTCTCAGAAGGAGTGGTTGTTCGCTTGTGAACGGATTAGCTGAATAATCATGGCATTCAGGCAGTATTCCGTGTCAACAGAAGAGATCGATACTTGACCTGTGTCACTTTTTACAGAACTGCTTTAAACTTATTTGTATTCTTCTGTGTGGATAGCATCAACATGATGATATGGCGTAGATGCGGGGTACCGATGAGGTATAAACCGACTGCATGGTAAGTATTGTGTCCACTTTTACTGATAAAAAACATTATAAAACTATGACTCCTCCGTTCAACACGGCATTTGTACCGTTCACCAAGAACACAACTGACTTAGCTATTAATAGCGTTTTCAACAGAGATCACTTAGTAACGTGTATCTTATAACATTAACCTAAAGGTAAATACACCCATGGCTTCTCAAAACACAGAAGTAGTTAACCCAGGCAAAGGTCAGTAACTACAAATCTACACGGCATGCTTCAAGTATAAACATTTGGGTTTTGGTACTGGGTCAACTTCATATTCCTCAATCAAGTTTTTGCACTGTTCATATCTGAAGACTTAGATATATAATCAATCGTACGTCTGAAAACATCTGGGAAGTAAATCGTTCTTAATGTATTCGTTCTTCAAGAATTTGTTTGAAAAATTCAGGTCAATTCAGCCTTCCAAAACTAAAATTTGGATCATTTAACAAAAACGGGTCAAAACCGGATGACACTGTATGTCTCATATCGCTTGATAGGTAAATTATATACATCAACCTAAAACTATAAAGACACTATAAAGTAAACTTGGTAATATAATAATTTTGTGCCATGATTTGGCTTTGAATGTGATACCCCTCCCCCCACACCTGAAACAGCTAAAAGTCTTATTTTGAATGTGATACCTCTCCCCCCTCCCACACCTGAAACAGCTGAAAGTCTTACTTTGCGGTCTATCGGGAAAGAGAATATCGAGAAACTTCCCTTTATCACTCTTTTAAACTGGTCTGACCGTACGCGACATTAGTTTACATGCATGCACGTGCTAAGTAATTAATAACGTCACCACGTCGTCATGAATTCGATGTAGGTGCCCATGACAAGTTGTTAAAATATGCAACATCAACACTTGATAAGAGTAATATGTGTGTGTGTGTGTGTGTGTGTGTGTGTGTGTGTGTGTTGGATTCTTATTGTAGCTTTAACAATGTTTCAGTCATATTGCTACGATGTCTGCAGCGTGGCAGTTTCTGGTGATGTCTAGCACTTGGGCATCATGCCGCAGACATGTAGCATGATGTCGCACCCAGTCACATTATCCTGACACCAGGAAGACCAGTCCTAACACTAACCTCTTAATGCTGAGCGCCAGGCGAAGCAGCTGTTAGTACCATTTTTATAAGCCTTTGGTACGACTCGGCCAGGATTCGAACCCGCGACCTCACGCATCCGAGGCGGACGCTCTTGCCATTAGGCCAACGAAGCGGTCAATAGGAACAATATAACTACAATACTATGACGTAAGAAAGTTTCAACACGGGGTATGAATGTTACATTACTCTATGACATAAGAAAGTTACAACACCGAATATGAATGTTACACTATTCTATGACATAAGAAAGTTACAACACACTGGGTATGAATGTTACGTCATTCTATGACATAAGGAAGTTACAACAATGGCTTTGAATACTGCATCATTCTTATGGCATAAGTTAGCTACAACACACCTGGTATGAATGTTACATCATTCTGTGACACAAGCAAGTTACTAGACAATTATACGAATGTTATATTATTATATGACATAAGAAGGTACAACACAGAGTAGGAATTTTGCTTCATTCTATTGCATAAAAAAGTTAAAACACACCAGGTATGAGTATTAGGCGTAAATCATTATATGACACAAGAACGTCACAACACTATGGGTACAAATGTTAAATCGTTCATTGACAAGAAAGTTACGAACAAACAGGATATGAATGTTGCATTATTTAGTGACATAAAAAAGTTACAACACACATAGGGTATGACTGTTACATCATTCTGTGACATACGAAATTTACAATACACACGGTATGTATATTACATCAATTCTATGGCATAATCAGACACCTATCAATCAAAACTGACTCATTTAAAATAGTTCACAGTCCAGCCTTCTGAATAGGCACTCCATATCCACCAAATCCTTGGATTTGTCCCTCCAATTACGTTTTCTCCATATTTTACTTCACTTCAAACTTAAGTTAAGCAGCCAGACTTCTTATTCCATTCTAAATATGTCTGGTTATGTTGGGGGTGCGTGGAGTGGGATGCATTTGTTAATCTAGTAAAACAACAGTGGATTTGACTGATATTTTTTGTGAACATAGTTACTATGACGGTGTCATGGAGGTCTATTGTCAATTAAACCAAACAATGATCAATAAAAACTAATAATCTATAAATGTATTTTTACCAGCTCTGCTCACCTTTTAGAAAAAAGCCAGATGGTAATAAATTCGGAAACAAAAGTCAAAATTGGAAAGTTGGATGTTCCTGTCCGTGTAAATAAATCGTCTCTGAATGATTCTCTCGTTTGTCACTTTTGACAGAACTGTAGGCCTACCGCCTGAGAAAACTTTGAAATAATACCAATCTTACAAGTCAAGTTTTAAGAAATGTCATCCGAACAAAATAATGAATTACGACATTTATTTCTTATAATACTTCTTATTAACTGATAAACATTTGTTGAATAGACACATATATTAGTCAACTGAAGGACATTATCCAGCGTAGAACCCTGACTGTTCTAGCTCTATCATTCGGAAACATCAACTGTTGATTTGGAGAAATATATCGTGAACAGACGCGTGTATGTATGCCAGTCACTGACGGTACGTATTTATGAGATCCACGCTAAACCCTGACGGTACGTATTTATGAGATGCATGCTAAACCCTGACGGTACGTATTGATGACATGCATGATAAACACTGACGGTACGTATTTATGAGATTATGATTTAAAAAAAACTGACCGACGGTACGTATTTATGACATGTATGCTAAACCGTATGGTACGTATTTATGAAATTATGATAAAAAAACACTGAAGGTACGTGTTTATGACCTGTATGCTAAACACTGACGGTACGTATTTATGAGATGCACGCTAAACCCTGACGTTACGTATTTATGAGATGCACGCTAAACACTGACGGTACGTATTTATGAGATGCACGCTAAACCCAGACGGTACGTATTTATGAGATGCATGCTAAACCCTGACGGTACGTATTTATGAGATTATGATTTTAAAAAAAACACTGACGGACGGTACGTATTTATGACATGTATGCTAAACACTGACGGTACGTTTTTATGACATGCATGCTAAACCTCATGGTACGTATTTATGAGATTCATTCTAAATCCTGATGGTACGTATTTTTGAGATGCATGCTAAACACTGACGGTACGTAGTTATGACATGTATGCGAAAAACTGACAGTACGTATTTATGAGATTATGATTTTAAAAGAAAAAAAAACACTGACGGTACGTATTTATGACATGTATGCTGAACACTGACGTTACGTATTTATGATATACATGTTAAACACTGATGGTACGTATTTATGACATGTATGCTGAACACAGACGTACGTATTTATGAGATGTATTTATTACGTGTAAAGGAATGTGCCTGCATCATGGGGTCTCCGCGCGTGTCTATTTCTCAGTTTACCAACAACGTAAGGGAATGTAGGGCGCAAGAGAAAATGACAATATTAGACTATGTATGAGAATGATTAATCCAAGATTATCTGTTATGGTTTATCTACGGTTATCGGGTATGGTTTATCTAAAATATGAATAAAACGCCCATCAATTCAGTTTGATTTTTCTTTTCTGGAGCAAATGGAATCAATTTTGATGTAAGCAGCTGTTGACTGGTGCAGAATTAGAGATGGACAAAGATTACCTTATGCTCAGTTTGTTTCTGCAAAAGTGATGAGCGTGTTATAAAATCAATCAAAATCAACCGGGACTAAAGGAGGAAAGCATTTTCAACATGAATTGCTTTTTCTTATGATCTGAACAATATGCGTGATAAGCAGAGGAACAAATTATGTGATAAACACAGCATTTTGGAACAAATTACGTGACAAACACTGCATTTTGGATTTATCGTTGGGGATACAGATTGTGTTTTTCCGATACGTGTCAAAGAAGTAATAAATTTTTCGACTGTTTTTTGTTGATAAAATTATATATATATATATATATATATATATATATATATATATATATATATATATATATATAGATATAGATATAGGGGGTGTACCGTCAGTGTTTAGCATACATGTGATACATCAGAAGTGATGTCAAGAAAGAGTTGATTTAAACTTTATTTTTTTTTTATTGTTTTTTTGATCTGACTTGTTTTAGTCATCAATATATATGATGTCACCTCTTAAACTTCTTTTATGCAAAGTACTTGTTTTTCCTTTCTTCTGTTTTTCTCCTTATTAAGTGTATGGTTGTTTGTTTGCTTGTTTTGTTAAGCGTGGCATGTCGTGTTAAGATGAGTTATCAGTAGAAACGTTTATATTCCGATTGACGTGAGTTACTTTCATAAATATGAAAGCTGTAATTTGACTGGTCAGTCTAAAAGTCAACAGAACATGACCTCATATCTAAAGGGCAACATAACATGACCTCATATCTAAAGGTCAACATAACATAACCTCATATCTAAAGGTCAACATAACATGACCTCATATCGGTGTCCTTCACGATACTACTATCTCTATTTTAATCAGGCTGTGTTTTTAGTTGATGTATATACATTGTTTGATTATTTATATTATTTCGTTCTAAAATTGATATATGAAATTTAATACTATGTTATGATATGAGCATATCCATTTTCGTACTCATCTCTCCATTGTGCGGACATACCGACGATCGAAACACATTTGGCGTCTTAAAATATGAGGGTGTATTGAATCAGTCGATGTTTTTAAGTATGTACTTTATTTAGAAATGAGAACTAAATAACCTATAATACTCACTTTATCAGCCTGTAAAGCAACTATACTCTTGATTAGCTCGTGCAACAATCTAAATAAATACACACGATTCTGATCGTAAATAATTACCGTAACAATGACATTTACAAAAGTTATTTTTATTTTGTATTTAAGGCCAATAGTCCTTAGTTAGTTTCTATGGCCGCTGGCCCATAATAGTTGGTATTTAATGCCACTGGCCCATATCCGATTCATGTTATTAAACAAATATCACAAGAGCGTCTTAATGTTGTTGTTGTTGATGTTTCTTTAATCACGAAGATAATAATGTTGATGTCACTGTTGTTGGTATTCCTATAGCTTTAATGGAGTGGAAATTAAAAAAGAAAGTAGCATATGGTCATGCTTTTTCTCCATTGTTATTTGACGTATTCATTCTCTTTATTTGTTTTTTTTTTTTTTTTTTTTTTTTTTTTTT
>JAECUM010018299.1:0-55272 GCA_016617855.1 Megalonaias nervosa
AGCGCCAAGCGAGGCAGCTGTTAGTACCATTTTTGTAAGTCTTTGGTATGACTCGGCCGGGGTTCGAACCCGCGACCTCCCGCATCCGAGGCGGACGCTCTAACCACTAGGCCACCGGAGCGGTTCCATAAAATGGGACAAAAGTACATATTTTAAGTCATAAAAAGGGACCATAAGTACATATTTTAAGCCAGAAAAGGGGTCATAAGTACATATTTTAAGTCATAAAAAGGGACCATAAGTACATATTTTAAGTCATAAAAAGGGACCATAAGTACATATTTTAAGCCAGAAAAGGGGCCATAAGTACATATTTTAAGTCATAAAAAGGGACCATAAGTACATATTTTAAGCCAGAAAAGGGACCATAAGTACATATTTTAAGTCATAAAAAGGGACCATAAGTACATATTTTAAGCCAGAAAAGGGGCCATAAGTACATATTTTAAGTCATAAAAAGGGACCATAGTACAGATTTTAAGTCATAAAAAGGGACCATAAGTACATATTTTAAGTCATAAAAAGGGACCATAAGTACATATTTTAAGCCAGAAAAGGGCCATAAGTACATATTTTAAGTCATAAAAAGGGACCATAGTACAGATTTTAAGTCATAAAAAAAGACCATAAGTACAGATTTTTAGCCAGAAAAGGGGCCATTTATACCTATTTTAAGTCAGAAAAATGGGACCATAAATACATATTTTAAGTCAGAAAAGGGGCCATAAGGACCTATTTATAGTCAAAAAGTAAAAACTTTTTAAGTCAGAATGGACCACAAGTACATAAATTAAGTCAGATTAGGGGCCACAATTACCTATTTTAAGGCAGAAAAGGGTCCATAAATACCTATATTTAGTTGGAAAAGGGGTCATAAGTAACAATTTCAAGTCGGAAAGGGATCCATTAGTACATATTTTTAAGTCAGAAAGAGGAACCATAAGTACATATTTTAAGCCTGAAAAAGGGGCAATAAGTACCAATTTTAAGCCAGAAAAAGGGGTCATAAGTACCTATTTTAAGACAGAAAAGTTGCAATAAGTACCTAGTTTAAGTGTGAAAAGGGGCATAAGCACCTATTTTAAGTTAATAAGCAGCCATAAGAACATATATTAAGTCAGAAAAGGGGCCACAAGTACCTATGTTAAGCCTGAAAAGGGGCCATAAATACCTTAACTAGTACAGGTTTAACTTGACCATGTCCCATAATATGTCTTAAAAATGTAACACAAGCATTGTAAAACTCACTTTTACCTAAATCTATCATCAAATTTGGATCACTGAGTTGATCAAAAATTTCCTAATGTTTTCCAAGTGTTCTTTCCAGGTATCATTTTAGATGTTGACATCATCACAGTATGCATCACACTTATCTGTCTAGACCAGACGTTATATTGATAAAGTCCATCACAGTTATTTAGACCAGATGTTATACTGATAAAGTCCATCTGGAGTTACAAATGGCAAAATTTCTTTTGCTCATTCTGTAAGTGGAATTTGCCAGAATCCTTTTAAGGGTCAAAATTAGTGACAAATTTCAAACATCCCCCTGCTGAGAGAATTTGTAGCTTTATCAAAGCTTTTACCATACTTTAAGTTTGACGTATGCTGTGAGGGAATAAGTTAAAGAATTTAAGCCCTTTTGAACTTGAATTTTAGAAATACCGTCAGTGAACCATTGAAATTATTAAAAGAGATACTTCTTTCAAAAGAAAACTCAAAGATTATCTTCTTGACTGTGTTTCAGATTTCATATATAGGTTGTCAAAGGCTTGTGAAGTAGCCAGTACTAATCTTCACTCCACTTAGTAGAAAAATGAAATCAAGGTATGACAGAACTACAAATGAAAGAAGTTTACAGCCTGGTAATAAAGTTCTGTCTTTCCTGCCCATGCCTCAAAATCCACTTCGAGCTAAATTTTATGGTCCTTAAGCAAGTGAAAAGATTAACACTCCTGGGAAGCAAAAACAGAAATAACTTTGTCACATAAAATATGTTAAAGGAGTATGTTGATAGAGATAGCACAGTAACCAGTAATTACTCAATAAATTAAATCATGTTGTACCTGTCCCACACAGTGAGTATATAAACAATGGAATGCAATCTGATTGTCATGTCTTTGGTTTAATCAGTCTTTGAAATTCAGAAATATTAAACAATCTGGACCAGAAACTTTCACATTTACATGCACAGGAAAGGGCAAACGAAAAAAAAAACTATTATCCAGCTAATGAGCACTTGTTTCTGGACATTCCAACACATACAAATAAAATCTTTCACAACATTGGTATTGTAGATTCTAAACCTGTAAAACAGAATCATTACAGAATGAAATCATCTCAAGTAGGAATATTTTAAAAAAGAAATTCATTATTAACTGGAAAATGATTTTATAGAACCAAGTAAAAGTAACTGGAGCTCACCATGTATTCTTGTGCCTATACCAGGTAATAGATAATAGATTCTGAATGTGTAATGACTATAGAAAAGTCAAAACAGATGATTTTCCAATGACACAATTAGAAATGCAAAATGTCACAAAGTTTTACTTTTTAAAAGGATTCTTGCAAATTCCAGTCATGGAATCAGCAAAAGAAATGTCAACCTTTGCAGCTCCAGATGGACTTTATCTGGTCTAGACAATTGTGATACAATCATCGATGACATCATAATCTACAATGATACCAGGAAAGATCATTTGGAGGCAATTAGGAAATTCTTTGATTGACTTAGTGATTCAAATCTGACAGTTAATCCCTGAATTTCCAGTGCCTGTTAGTAAAAAGCAACTGATGCGATTTTTGGGTATAGTTGGAAATTATCAGAATTTTATTTTCAATTTCATTGGTCAGACAGATACTAGGAATCTTTTGAAAAATTTAAGCCTGTTTTTAAAGGCACGCCATTTTTTTAGCACCAGATTTTAGTCTATTATTTAAAATGTCTGTTGATGCATTGCTATGATGTAGGGGTTGGTGGAATATTGATTGAAGATAAAAATAGTGTGGATCATTATGTGTGCTAGTTAAAAAAAAAATAAACTAGCACCAGAAACATTATTTCACAATTGAGAAGAATTGTTTGGCTTTGATACTGGCTTTGCAACATTTTGAAGTGTATATTAGTTTAGTTTTTTCTCCATTTGTTGTATTCAGGGATCACAATCCCACTACTTTCATTAACAAAATCATAAACAAAAATCAGAGATTGTTGAGTTGGAGGTTAATGCTGCAGGAATACAGCATTGACATTACACACATCAAAGGAAAAGATAATGTAATTGCAGATGTACTGTCACATGTATAAAAGTAATATATTGCTTTATCTTGGGTATATTTTGAGCAATTAAAGCTGGGTTTCATTGATAAGACATCTTCCCATGTAATTTTAATTATTACATCATCATATGCTTAATTGACAAATATGTAAAGAAAAACTTTTTTGTATAAATCTTTCTTTCTTTTAATGAGGGGAAGTGTTATGTATATTGACTTTATATTGTGTGCTTAACTACTGTCCATGGTTTTAACCTGTAAAAATGTTTACATAAAAGTCAGTCATTTATAGTTAGACTAGATTTTTCCCCCAGAAATCTTCACATTCTATTAAATTATCGGTCAAGTGAAACTGTACAAAAAGGGGTTTGATCAACAAGTAATTCATTCCAGTTTTAAGATCAGTCTGTAGGAATCCTTAAGAGTTGTATTCAGATATAATTTGAGAGGAATTATTAAATTATTCATTAGAATTATTAAGTCCTCATTTACTTTGGATTAACACATTATTTCTGAATTATTGTGAACTCATTCAAAGACATTCTGGATTGCATCAAACCACAACATGATCATTTTTACACGGTAAATATGTGATGCAATTCACACTCAAAGTGAAATTTGTTCATGTCTTCTGAAGATCAGATGATGCAAATATCTGGTCACAAATCTGTGAATTTCTGCATCCAGGATTCCTCCTTTCATCTGAATATCGCAACAATGTACTGTTTAGTTGTGAAAGTGATGCTCTAGGGTAAACATGGATTGTCTACTTTACTCTAACTGGTACTGTATCAAACAATGTGACATCACATGTACTGAACAGTCTGTGTTGAAAAATGATTTGTCTTTTTAAAATGTTCTGTTTATTAGGAAGGATGCTTGTTCTTTGAGTTAAAGAACTGTAGATAGTCTTGATTCTGACTTCAGAAAGTTCCAGAAAGGAAATTTCACATTAAGGTGACAGAGTATTTCCAAAAAATGGTAATTGTGAATGTCAAGTGAAGGGGTACATAAACTTATTTACTTAAGGATTAATCATTCTTGCCTTAACACCCGCAGTGCAATCAGTCTTATTGTTGTGTTCTGTTTTTTAATTTGAGTAGAATTATTTTTTCAAACTATTATTCACTGGAATTACAAAGTGCTCAATAATATTCTTGGACAAAAACATTAATTTGGAATTAAAGTGAATTCAGTCATGGATACTTGGAATTATATGATTGTGAGACATCAAAAAACTGTTAGCACATCATCATAATCCAGGCCATTGACACATTCAAGATAATAGGAACATCAACACTTTCAATATCAAAATTTTTTTGGAACACCACTGGAATTCAATTTGAACTTCATACATTTCGACTTGTGATAGAATTTTTGGGACTATCCTGGATTTAATTCACTATACTCTATGTTCCTTTTAAACTCTGACGTTGCATTCTTGGGAAATAATTTGTTGAATTTTACAAAACTTGCCGGTTTTCACCCTTTCCTGTTACTTAGTTTAAGACTATATATATATATATATATATATATATATATATATATATATACAGTGGAACCTGTCTTGAAAGACCACCCCTTTTGCCAAAACATAATGGTCTCTCATGACAGGTGGTCTCTCATAACAGGTCATTAATACTATATAATCAATAAATCTGTACATGAAGAACCTGGTCTCTCAAGACAGGTTTTATATATATATATATATATATATATATATATATATATATATATATATATATATATATACACTCGCACACACACACACACACAAACCCACATATGTGCATACATTTATACACATATTATTTTCGGTACAAGGGTATATACATATGTTGTTATGTGCATGTCTTTGTACAAGAAAGAGAAAGAGACAATGGAATTGTGAGAAATGTACAATGTGACAAGTTTAACCTACAGAGAGGCTCTTTCAATACGTTGCCAACATTTGACTTTATTGCATCATCAGTAATAGAAAAGGGCCATTGAGTCATCTCCACATTATTATGATGGTTCTACAAATATATTTTAACAGAATTCATCTAGTTTAGTATTAACGTTAAGATATGGATATATTTTGTAGAAATAAGTTTATAATGTTACAAATATGTAATTAAATTGCTTATGTGTTAGTTTTAAATTCTTTTTATTTTATTTTTGTTTCATTATATTTTATTGTAATGATTATTTTTACTGGATTTGATATTTTTCCCTGTAAATTCCGTCTTTTGTTTTGACACAAAGGTATGACTTAAGCACTAATTTTGGCTCACCTTGATTCATAGTTTATGTAAATATCGAGTTAAAACAATTGGCTATTACCAAGGTCATCTTCAGCCTACATGTTAGTCTGTTGTAAATAGTTTCATTTTTAAATTCATTTCCAGCATGAATATCTGATTTTTAGATAGGGCTATTCTAGCTACGTACTAAATGGCATTTTTTTTATTGCGCTGTTCAAATTAGTAAATGACGTAGCCCATCACGTGAGCCACCATGTGATCTAAAATCGAGGCTAAAAACAGCCATTTTCTACTAGATCTATTGAGTCGTATTTTAAACCTTGAGGGCTCAGGAGGTTTTTATTGTTGTTGCCAGCTTGTTCTGAAGTTTGTTTATTTTTTGGAATTTAATAATTCATTCTCTATAAAACTACACAAGTGCTTCATATTGAAGTTCTGGAAGAAAGATATTCAGTGGAAATATATTTTGGAATTCTAAACGGAAACATTATAAACTGTGATTCAATCGAAGATCTGTTGCCACCAGTACAACGATCTTATCTGACAATATCGCCTCCATATTGGAACGTCATCGAGATTCGAACCTGGATTCAATTAGAACTGTTTAGTGACAGGACTTATATTTTTCAATTCTAGGAATAATATTTGGATTATATTCACAAACCATAAGTCCTACTTCATATTTTACATTGTTTTCTAGGGAAATAAATCATTTTTGTTAAATCTACAAAGCTTGCTGGCTTCACTTTTTTCTTTTGTTACTTTTGTACGAGCCTACACGTAACAATAAAGACATATGAAACAGTTTTAATGAAAGTCTAAGATGTGTTAGATTTCAAGAAAATGAATACGGGATAGGGCTCTTAAATACTTTCACCTTTTCAGAAATATATTCCTTTCAGTTATACCTCACATTACTTTAAAAGCATTAATTATTTTAGCAAATTATAGATAACAAATGACAATGATATACTCCCTCATACTCTCCTTGGCATGCTTTCCACCAGATGACCCCTTGTTAGAAAGTTCACGTATTACATCACCCGTTTTGACCCACTCAATGGAAGTATATTTCTTCCTGTGACACTATTGCAAATATGACCCGGTATAATAATATACTGCAGAGCAATATCAATAGCACTTAGAAAATTCAAGTTGATAGGAAAAATTATATCAAGAAAATCAACTGAGGCAGAGCATTCCTAAAGCTTTTCTTATATTTAACATGATTTTGGTTTTGGAACTGATCTTGTTGTAAAAGTTAAAAGAAGCAAACTGGGAAAAATCATGATGGTATTATAATAAAATTGTTTACTTATAATTTGAAAAAAATATTAGATTTAGCATATAACTTTTTCCAGTACTTATTTGGCATTGTGAATATAATACTTCAAAACCGTTTTGCATCCTGACAGAAGACAAAAGGTTTTATTTTCATTCATTGTAATTCTTGCCATTATCAAAGAAATTTTTTAAAAATAATTTGGTCAAAATAAGTTACATGTCAAGATTCTCACAAAGGATGATTGAACATATACTGTTAAAGCAGAATTGCGTTTTTATCAAATAGAAAACCCTAATACTTTTATTTAATAAGAAAAAATGTAAAGAAGCTGATTTAATTGTGAAACATATTATAAAGCATGTGTTTCATGAAAATTTATGCACATTTTAATAACAAAAAAACACCTCAACATCAGGACCCACAAAGCCACATAAAACTGTATACGGCCGTACACAATCCCTAACAGTGTTACTGATGCAGTTATCAAGTTGAGTCATGTGGCTATCACATGCTGAGCAGCAGACCGGATACCTATTATAGTTGGTAAGGATTTTTAGTTTTTTACGGCTTATTGAATGGAAAATGACAATTAGTGAAACTGATTTTTTCATGGCATGTATCTTCATTTCACATCTGATAATTTTAAGATTTTGACAAATGTTTCTGACCGTGACTCAATGTTGATCAGTGTAAACAAATGTGGTTGTGACATCACTGAGAGATGTGCTCTCTAGAAAACGGGGAGTTCATGACACTGGTCAAAATAGGGCGTGGGACAATACATATACCTCCAATGAATGCCAACAAATTTCTTTGTTTTAATTAAAACTGAAGCTATAAATATATTTTTAAAGCACAGTCAAGAATTTTGAGTTCTATATATTTCCATGAAATAATCTGGGACCACGTTTTTCCGAAAACATAATGCTTTCCTGGAATTGCATACGCCCACTCAGTCAGTTACAGAAATCATCGCACACGCCCACTCGTTTCAGTTGAAGAAATCAATGCCAAGTAGCATATAACTATAAGAAACAGTTCAGACTTGATTCTTATATTCATGGATGCATCTCCACTAAACTTAAATTAGCTTGGTTCAATTGCAAAAGCTGCTACTTCATTATTTATCAATTCATGCCATTGCCTAGTGACGACGACTGGGTATTAATTGCATCCTATTTTATAAATTCTATCATTGTAGCAGCCAGGTGTTTCTTTCTCCACTTTCGCTCATGCTCGTAACAATGCATAGCCTACATAATATTACAGACTGAAGTATCCGCAATTTAATCCAGCTAAAACGAATGCAAGGTCTTACCCCAAAAATTACTCCTAGTGCCTAGGGTAATCTGGTCATATTCCGACCACTGAGAGCGTTGACACGAGATCGACAACTTCATTACGGAAGCCGACTACTGTGTCGCTAACTACGTGACGGGAAGCAGTCTATCGGGCTTCCTGCAACAAGTTTCATTATTCAAAAAGCGTATAATTTGAGTTCTTCTTACTGAAAATATGATTTTATTGTGACTATATAGGCGGGGGAAAATCCGACCATGTTTTGGCTTATTCTGACCTCCGATATGTGTAATTCCGACCACCATATATGGACCGTACATATATAAGTTTCATCTGTAAAATACAAAGATTTTGTTTATCTTGACAGAATTAAAAGCTTTTAATTGTTTTAATTTTATTTTCAGATAGATAGATAGCAGATAGAAAGCGATATTGCTACATAGATAATTGTGGATGTTGTTATAGAGATAACTGTGGAGACAATTAACATTTTATTTTTATTTAGATTTATACCTTTAAGTTTTTATTTATTTGTTTTTAATTACGTATTTATTCCTTGGATTTTTTTTTTTTCTTCAAAGTTTAATACAAACTAATCATAACTCTACATTTTCTTTAAGCTTGTGTTCTTGGTCGGAATTGCCTTCTTATGAAAAATCACAGGAGTCTGCAGTTTTATGAATAAAGCACGACGAAATTTCTGACAACATGAAATCACCTTATCGGTATTATAAATTACAACATGAAATCACCTTATCGGTATTATAAATTAATTTATAACACCGATAAGGTGATTTCATGTTGTCAGAAATTTCATCGTGCTTTATTGATAAAACTGCAGACTCCTGTGTGAAAAATAACCTGGGGTAAATCCGACCACTATAGAGAACATTGCATACTACTGTTATTTGTCATAAAACTGGTGCAAATTTTTACTTTTTTAGTGAGACAAAGCATTATTTTAAAGCTACGATAGCATAATTATTATGTTATTGAAAGCTATACAAATCTTGAATGATTGATGCCTGACTAGGGTCCTGAATCAAATTTTTTTATGAATGCCTCTTCTGAAGCCGCACAGAAGAGAGAATACGGAGGCGATTACGTCATTTTGTCAGGCGATACCCTCATCGCCTGGAAAAATCTTTACTAATTTTCATACGCATATGCACAAATAAAAACAAAGAGCACAGCAAGCAATTTACATATCTTTGTTGTAAACAGCAGGACGTACATCCACGGTCGGAATTACCCTACTGGTCGGAATATGACCATGTTACCCTAATTGGCCGTCATTTTCAAGACAGCGTCTGATTGGATGAGAACGGCACACTGTCAGAAAACGTTCCATGTCAAATAGACGCTCATGGTTTGTAAGAGAAGAAACAAGCTGTTTGGCAACCAAACTGTAATTTTTTTGTTGCTTACATTAACAACTATAGGATCACTTTGTGGCCTGCGACATTGTTGCTAGGGTGCATAAACTTCTTTTGATATGAGATTCCATTGACTTGTCACGGCAAGTAAATGATATTCTTATGTTTTTAAGTTTTATAACTATCCAAAAATATAGACCTTTGTGACCATACTTGTGTAATTTATTTATTTTAATGAAGTTTTATGTTGGCAGGCTGATCAGGCATTAAATTTGTGCGTATAAAAAGCACCTTTAAGGATAGGATAACTTTTCATTGGTGCAGTCAGCTAGGTATGTTTTTATCTGTTCTGTGCTTTTTGTTTGTATGTAAATACTGCATTTTACATTTACCACATTATACAAACTTTTTTTTGTTTTTATTTTTCTCTCGTATTCCTCTCTGCCGTAGACCATGCAGGGATATTACATTTTTGCACTTGTATGAACAATTTGCACCATGACAAATTAGCGTATTTTTGGCTGAACTTTCTAGATTTTGGAAAATAATGGGGATTATACTGTATATTTGCTTATTCTATACATGTCAAGCTCTCCATTTCTATTTTAATGATAATGATGCATATTTCAGTAGTCACAAAGTATTGCATAATATATCATCATACATACTTGAAAGTAATTGAACAGATATGCTCAGAGTGATCATAAACAAATACATTGTTATGAATGGTGAATGCTGACAATCAAACAGTCTTGCAAATAGTGATGGATATTGACTTTTGGGACTACATTTCATGGCATCCCAGTACAACCTTCAGTACACCTTTATTTTTACTGTCATGACTCCATTTTGAAGTTGACATTAGAGATTTGTATATTGCACATAAGCCATAATAACAGATATATCAATGTTATGTTTCTGTCTTGAAAATTCTAAAGTCAACATTCGGTAGAAAAGATGTTCAGTAAATGGAGAGTGTGCTGGTACATAATGGTTGAGCTTTAAGGTAATTATTAAACTGTTGGCATTATGCCATATGTGTGTTCATTGTTTGTGCATATCTGAACAGTCCTGTAAAATGACCTAGCACATAATTTCCACATGGCTTCTTTTGAGTACTATACCAGTTTTTTTTGTACCCACAAATTGGCAGAGTGTATGTTGTCAAAAGATTTTATTTTCTTATTGGTACACTGATTGCATTAGCTGAACCAGAGTAACACTGCCTATAGCAACTGAAAGTAAGGGGGTGTGCTTCATTTAGAGAAAATGTTTTCACATTCATGGTGTTGAAACACACTAATTAGTTCAGATACTTTCCTGGAGATAACAACAGTTTTTCTTCTTAAATTGTCATGTTTTCACTGAGTATTGAAAGTGCATCAGTATAATTTGTGGGGTTTTTTGTTGTCTTTTTGCAGGTCTCAATTTACAGGGTAGAATGTTATAATTTATTGGTCAGTCATGCTGATAGATGCACCAGCTTGAACCTCATCCATTTACTCATCCTGATTCAAGTGCACCACTTTGACCAACAGACTTAGCTTCTGCAAGAGTTGTATTGTGTGGTATGTAATTGTTAGAAGTCAAGCAGTTGATATGCTTACTTTCTTAAAATAAAATTTCCACTGTTAATATTGTCCTGCAACTCACTGAATCTTCTAATGGAAATGTCCTAATTTATTTTTAAAATGTAAATCTTTTCATATTTGTTAAAAAATATATTGGTTTATTCATTTTGTCAGAAAATATCTGATAAATGAAGAATACAGTACATTTCTTATATTATTTGAATATTATTTCCAGGATACACTAGTCACAATGTAAATTAATGACAATACACATTTACATAATTCCGATGTGTTGCTTTCATTTTTTTGCTACATATGCTCCCATTATGCTTGGTGATTACGTCATGTAAGTTGACCATATGACTCTAAGTAAGAACAGCAGAAACTACACATTATAATTAATTAAAACTTCTAATAGGACCTAAATTACAGAATGATAATTGTTAATTGATACAAGTATTTAAGAATTTCGACTAGAAAAAAGTGCTTATTTTTTGCTAGTTTCTGAAACTTTGCAAGAGGAAATGAGAAGTCCAACACAAAATTAAAGTTATTTTGAAACAACCGTATAAATGTACAAGAGAGAGCAAATATCTTCACTTGATATTGGTCATGTACTAATGCTACAGTTACCACTACTTTACAATCATGTGTTTTAAGTGAACACTTTAAAAATAAATGTAAATATTTTGGACCTGGTCAAACTTTGCTAAAGATTTATTACTGAAACTATAAAGGAATGATTGTTTGGGTTGTTTGTACCTATTTGTAATTACAATAATGTAATCTAGGTACAATCAGCAATTAGAATTACAGTAATTGCAATGTATAGATTTTGCTGCACTAATTTGAGTCATTTTTCTTTTGCCAAAATACATTGTGTAATAAAGAAATTAGGAGCATAAACCTTAATGAATTCCATTTTATCCATGTGCACCATTTGTGCCATCTTAATGAATAGATCAGGCATGTGAACCAGTCTAGGTGGTACAAGTTTTACAAGTCTAATTGTTAGACCACATGCGATTTGGATCCCTGTAGGAACTAAACCAGTCCATTGATTTGGTTAACATGGCTGCCATCATACCTGTTTGGCACTGTTTATCAGAAACAGATGTAATTCAGTTTGTGATGACATGTCATGGTCTCAAGAACTGGAAGAATTTATTTCATTGGTTTGGTTTGTTGTTGCATGGCACAACAATGCAAGAAGGTTATTGAAGTGCCAAAATAACTATAATAAAATATCTTACCAAAGTACACACCACATTAGCCAGCCTGGGATGATCCAGTACCCACATTCCTTCTGTTATGAGTCTGGTACAATAACCACAGAGCTGCCATGGTTTTGGTCTCCATCAGTGAAATGTTACAATATGCCAGAGAGTTCGTTGGGCCTACTCTGCACTCTTGAGTCTACTGGGTGCGTCAGTGACATGGAAAAACATGTCAAATTCCTATGGGTAGTGTCAAAGACATGTAGAAAAACATGTCAAATAGATTTACAAGTTTATGATATTGATTTCTCGAAAGTATGTTCTTTAAACTGCCTAATCTCCATACTGTACCGAAAGTAATTATAAACTGGGCACTTTACTTTGACAACAGTTATGATGGGTGGAAGATCAGAGTGCATTACTTTTACTCTAAGAACAGTTACATTGGTTTGGAAGGTCAAACTGCATTACCTTTGAAAACATGGAATTTGCTGTTACGATGTGGAAGTGACATAGGTTAGTAACTTTAATAGGGACTACCAAATTAGACAACATTGTGTCAGACTTATCCAGCCTAATATTAATAAGTAGAATAACTGTCACAAATTATTTTATATCATTCGTAAGTCGATGCATTACAAACTGGACACAGTAAGTTGCTATTTCCTCCACTACATGGTCACTTGATCTAAATTTTGTGACATTATTTTTCATCAGAGGCCATCTGGTTACATTGGAGACATCAATTAATTCGGGAAAAGGCATTAATGCATTTGAATATTGATGCAACAAGATTTGGTGATCTTGTGCAAAAAGCTGCATGGAAGAGTAAACTGTAAATAATCAACTCATTTGCAGGCTCATTAAATTTACAAATTATGTGTTACGAATTGTTAAGTCGGAGAAAACAAATATTGATATCTGGCTAGTATTGTAGGATCTGATGGAATGTAGCTTCATTTGCAATCCCATATATAAAGTGACCATTGGTACCTGATGTCATAGTGGTTTCAGTCAATGCTATGTTTTACTTAGGTGATGAACTTCTACCACAAAATCTGTCCAAATAATCTATATGGGGGTGGGGTAGGGCTGGGGAGGAAACTTGGGCTGGATGTTTGTATGGCCTAGATTTAAATTGTATCTTCCAAGTAATACCTTTGACAGTTTTTCTAGATACCATCAATGGAAATTTGTTTTACCCCAATTCTCAGTCTTGTTGACAGTTGTAAGTAATTTTTTGTCAGATCTTAAGAAACATTATGAATAAGTAAAGAAGCATCTCAATGTGATTGCCTGATACTGTACAGGTTAACAGTAAATTGTCATTTGTTTTGGACTTCAACTCATTTATTTTGTGTCATTTCAGCTTAACATCACAGGATGGGGAATATATGCAAAAGAAGTAACAAGTCTGGGCCAAACTTTAGGACAGTAGTGCCAAACCATATTGTTCCAGTTCAACCTACCAAGAAAAAAACTCACCCAAACTGGGCGTATGCATCAAATAGAATCACAACCACAAAATACTCAGTTCTTACATTTATACCGAAGAATTTATTTGAACAGTTTCACAGATTTGCCAATTTGTACTTTATTTTCATTGTGGCACTTAACTGGGTGCCTCAGATTCAAGCTTATGGGAAAGAGATAGCCATGGTGCCTGTGATATTTGTGTTATTAGTGACTGCCCTCAAGGATGCATATGAAGATTTTCGGAGATACACGTCAGATAAAAAGATCAACCATAAAAGTTGTAGGATGTTTTCTACAAAGTAAGTATTTTAAAATCTTCTTTTCATGCATGATTTCAAAGTTTATATCTTGATGAAAATGAAAAAGAGATGGAGTGTATTCTAGAACTAAAAAAAGGGGTGAAATTCCTCCCTGGAAAAAAATGGGGAAAATATTTTGAATATAAGATGGATCAAATGAAGAAATAAAGGTTATACACTCAATCTAGCCTTAGAGAGTAAATTTACCAAGCAACCTGTTTTATCACTTGTTTAAAATAGTCACAAGTTTAATGTCCAAAAAACCAAATTATTGTAAACAATGTTCTGATATCACCAGTGGGTAACCACCTGTCTTTCCAGTGAGAATGGGTGGTTATTTTTTAACTCAAAGAAAATGCTTGTTTAGAGTTGGTTTAACTTGCTTTAAACTTTTCATTTCCAACACAAAAATCAGCTAGTTTTTTTAAACCAATTCTATGTCACTGTTTTGTATTATTTATCTACATCCAGTCAACAGTATTGCTTTTTTTTCTCTGGTAAGGCATCATGTTGGACATTGACAGTTATAAAATTCTATCCTTTTCTGGCAGCGAAAGCTGTACAGATGGAAAGAAGATTATTTTATTAATTACTTTCCTTTTCATTCAGGGGAGAGCAGTCTGTAAGTCAGATTTACTAAAATTTCAATTATAGTTCTATCCTTAAACAATTATGAAAATCACTGTAATTGCAATAACTACAGAAGAATAAATACTACATGGAACCCAAATGGATTTTGAGTTCAAGGGTGGGTGGGAACTCGGCCATTAGGATGATGCTGTGTCTTATTTGTATTAGAAGATCTGTCAACAGGGATTTGTGCTCTAGTTTATGCAGTGTACAAATATTTGAAAGTAGAAGCTAGAATTTATCATTGAATTCATTCCACATAGAATCTATACTGTTGATGGGGCAATTTTATTGATGTGCTGTTTTCCTTTAGCTTCTTGATTTAATAGGAACAGATTGTAACTTTCAGCACAGTACCTAGCTCTTCTTTAAAACAGTCATTTACTTACAACATATTGATTTTCTTTATTGTATTCATATGCACGTGTATATTTTTTATTCAGAGAGGGACAGTTTAAACATGCAGAATGGAAAGATATCCACCCTGGGGATTTTATTCATTTATCTTGTAATGAAGAGATTCCTGCAGACATTTTGCTCTTAAGATCCAGTGATAGTCAAGGTACATGTAACATAGAAACTAGCAGCCTTGATGGGGAAACAAATCTCAAACAGAGACAGTGTGTACAGGGGATAAATTATGGGGTGAGTATCACAGCTTTGTTTATTAACATCTTGCAATATTATGCAGGAGCTCTTATTGTAATCACTTTTTCTGACTGTCAATCTGTTTGTCAGTCCATTCAAACTTCTTTACCACCAAAGCTCTGTAAACTAAAGGCAATAAAAGTTTCTGAGGGTGAGAAATTTAAATAAAACCAATCTGTATCTGAAAATATAGGGGCATGTGCTGTTGCTTGAAGATTATTGCCTTGAAATTGCTGATATCCACTAGGGGTGTGTGTTTTTCCAGTTGTATCACTGTTGTGAGGGACTATAGCTTTAAACAAATAATGAGGAAAAGAGGAGATTATGGGGAAAAAATCCTTTTAGATTTTAATAAGAACCAGGTCCAGAATGGAAAAATTCCATATTTTATCCCTTTTCGGGAAGACTCTTATCATCCACTTTCAGTGCACCTGTTGACATGCCATCTTTGATTCTTAGCTTATGATAATTGCATGCATCATTCAGAAACTTCCAGACGAAAATTATCAATCGCTATGGAATTTTACAGTGGTGGCCTTGTACGAAACTTGGGTAAAAATAACAGCGCATGGAGTGGAATCATCACAGTTGAGGGTTGTATGGATTTGTTTATCAGTATGCATAGCACTCATTGTGACATTACATCGTTCAACATTAAATCCGGATTGTACCGGATCACACCTTTAGGTTCATTATGTCCAAAAATGTCTACGTGCTTTAACATTGATTTTGCCATATGTACTTCTTGAGGCGTCTAAATCATGACCTTCCAAAGGAATATGGATGTATATGAATCCAAATGAAGTGAATACTTGTTACTTAAAGGTCTGTAGAATCAAATTATAAAAAATGGCACCCATTACTGAACTAGTCTGTGTTAAATGCCTACATGACCCACGTGACTTGTCTCACCTGGTTGAAAGTTTTGTTGCAATACTTGAAGAAATAGGATCTTCTCAGACAAGAATATTAGATGATATAAATAGCTCCTATTTAAGTGGAAAAATTAAACTACCTGTTCTAGTGACAGGTGATTAACTATTTATACTTATTTGTAATTACGGTGATGTAATCTAGGTAATCTGTCAATTGGAACCAGTTACAATAAATAGTTTCTTATGTGCTCATGCCAAGTCATTTGGCCAAAATACAGGGTGTGGAGACTAAGGGCACATAAACCTTAAGTAAGGGACTGACCATTTAATAACCATCAAAACTTTGCCATTTAATTTCAGTTTTGCTGATAAAACTTGAATGCTGTTTATTGACAATGAACTGAAGCATTACAGTGGATATCCTTCTTTCCAATATAATTGGCATATAACAAAGAACAAATATGATGCCACAAATGCCATTTGAGTGCATCTATTTTTAGAACCAGGGATTTTCTTAATATGTCCATTCACTTTATAGCTTCACTACAACAATCTAGACAGGAAATTGCAGACTGTCAGTTTTAATATTTATTTACCTACTTTTAATGGTGTCATGTATTGGTTAGACAGTATTTGCTTCACTGCCTTTTACATAGTTTCACAAAAAATTGAGTGATGTAAGAAAACAACCTAGACCTTAGTCTGATAAATCATCCCCTCCAGCAAACCATTGTTGATACTAATGGACGATTTGTGAGTCTGAATTCACCTATTCATTTAATTGAGGAAATGCTTGCAGACAGTCCTGTCTGCATCACATCTGTATACATTCTGGGCACTTACCGATATTTCTTGCATCTCTTGAGCAACCATCTGTTGAAGGGTCCTTTTGACAATATGTGCAGACTATTTCTGGATCAAATCCTTATTTTTGATCACTTATAAATCCACATGAAATAACACAACCCTATGTCCTTTAGCTGTTGCGAGTTTTGTGGCTACATACACCTCTTAACAAATACTGGTAAATGTCTGCACTATACACTAGAGTGTTCTGGACAGATTGGTTTGCAGCAAAATTGCAAATTTTAATGAAGAGGTGAATTTAGACCCACAAATCGTCCATTAGTATCAAGACAGTTTTGGGTGGCTGATTTAACGGATTACTTTAACAGTGCTTTTCAAATTCAGCAACATATTATTTTCCTGATATGTTTCTGATCTAAATATTATTCTTATTAAAATGAATCTTCTATCATGTAATATTTATACTTTGCTTTTTATGAATTGTATATTTTTTTTAATTTGTGTGCCCAGTTTATTACATAAACAGCAGTCTGATGAAGAGGCACTTTCTAGACACAGCAGTGTCCACCATTATTATCCCTCGACAGGTTCGCGTAACGTTTCAGGCTGTTTGTGATGAAACTAAATGCAAGCATGGAAGTTAAACTCGTCAATAAATGTATTTAGAAAAGTGCATTCACCAATTCTTTTCTGAAACACAAATTGTTGTTTACATATCAGTGTTTCAAGTTTCAAAACACAAGTTGGTATGTTTTCATTATCAAAAGATAACTTGCAGTAATCAGGCAGTGATGACAAATGATAACTTGTAGAGTAAAGAAATAATGGTCAGCCAGGTATTAAAATGCACACCTGTGGATGTGCAAAAGTTTGTTTTGTTGGCGCAATTAATATCAACACCTGCATAAAATACATTTCACCTGGGGCTTACCAGACTGAGTTACTAGGCTCGATTGAAGGAGCATTTTAAAATCAATAAACTACAATCACCCAGTTTATGTCTGAAAATCACAGGGTGAGGACATCTTCACTCTTGGTAGAGGAGAAGGCAAAGTTTACATTTTTCAGCTACTTAGTTGACAATATTGCAAAGTAACATGACCACTGCTCATATTACATGATGTTTAAAGATTTCACCTGCTCCGGGAGCTAGTACTCTCATTCAAATAACTGGCACTTGACCTACCAGATGATTTCTGTCACTCACTGTTTAATATCACAGATTTGAAAGGTGTGCATGTAATTTGTATAGACATTTGCATTGTTTATTAGCATCCACTTTACTGGTAATTAAGTGATGTGTGGATGATTTCACCTTTATAGCCAAATTTTTTGCTGTGTATTAGCAAGTGTGAACATAATGGGCAGGATAAAGTGCACGCAGTTATTTATCTGATTTGCGATAATTTTACTACATTTATGGAATTGTGGGGTCTGATTCAGATGTAAGATGCAAGAGTTGGATGGAGAGTCGTGGGGCTGCAGTCTTACTGAGGCATAGCACAATTAAAATGAACCTGAATAGTGTACCAGTAAAAGAAAGCATAGTGGGTTTTTATGTTGCACTGCCAGGGATTCAGTATTGGTGATCCAATATCACATATCTCAACTCAGGGCCATAACACTGGCATCAGTATCACAGATCATATGGCATAGGACCCATGTCAGCCTGTGTCCCATATATTACCAGTGTGCCTAGGCCCATGGCTAGTATTATTTTACAGCATCCAAGTGCCACAACAGGCCGAGGTGCCACGACAGGCTCATGTTGGTCAAGGCCAGTTTTAAGTGACATCACTCAAGTACCATTATGGAACTTCTTTGTAGTCCATTGGTCCTTGCCATCACAAACCAATGCCAAATGGCTTTATGGCCCGTAGTATCTTACCAGTACGGCACTGCCTACAGTGTTGTTATAGTCCATGACACCTGATACCCTATCATTTCATTGAACCTTCCTTACCCTAAGGGACCCTATGAGATGACACAGGTCACATGACTGGTCAGTGCACAAAAATATCATGTCATTATATGTTGACTCATTCCCACAAGCTCTGTCATCATTCATGATCCAATTTTATCAGAGGACCAGTGAGAGTATGCTTGAGTTGCAGACTTATTAGACTGATATTTTCCCCAGCAAACTGAACAAAGAACCTATAACCTTTCATCAAGAATGCTGTAGGTATTCAGGCTGTGGAGTCAGTCTCACAAATTGGTGCAACAACAGCATCTGAATACTCAACTTACCTAAAGCTTTAGTTGCGTATGTTTTTCTTGTAAAGAAGAAATGTCTTTCTCTCTATGTTTGTAATCAGGGGAATCATAATATAAGATTTTTAAGGTCACAGTAGGCCATGCAGGAGGCAAATCTCATACATGTACACTCATAGACCCATAGCCAGGTCCTTTTCTTTTTTATCTTGGAGGAGATAAGGAACAGGAAGAGATGCACTTTTCTCTTCATAAGCTATCTGGGCAGCCATCATGTCACCTTTCCTGGATAGCTAGTGGCAACATAAGAGGCAAACTTCATGGGCTGTCATATTAAACCAAAGCTATGCTTTTGTCTGTTTTATGCTGGAGAAGTTAGGAACTTGAAGAACCATTTAAGGCAGGAAAGAATGGGGTTGGGGTCGGGTGGCATTCCTTTTTTGCTATTGATTTGATCATGCATAATGAGAGAGAGGGAAGAAGATACATGCCTTTGTTTCAGAATCCAGTCTTTGCCGTTTAAATGATAAGTTGCATTCTCCACAGGATCCTGTTTATCCTTAGATTTGACTATCAGCAGTCTATTATTAGATTTGTCTTGAGAAGTTGGTGATGACCCATGTGGTAGTGATCACTTTCCAATATATTTAAGAAGTAAATATTCCCAAACCTCAAAGGCTTTGGTAGAGATGGAGAATGACCAAATCAGATTGGAAAATGTTTTAATTCTTCCACTAGTCAAATCTCACTGCTGACCAATTTGACAACATAGTGGATTCAAAGATTCCTATTTACAAGATTCTCCAGGATGATTCTTGGGATACAATACCTAAAATTTCAGTGTTTCCTAAAATGTGTGAACAAACCATGATTAGATGATGAATGAAAGATGCTATCAGGGAATAGAAAAAGGTCCTTCAGCATTTCAGTGCCAATCTAACAACTGTAAATTCCGCATACACTGAGGTTGGAATAGAAAAAGGTCCTTCAGCATTTCAGTGCTAATCTAACAACTGTAAATTCCGTATACACTGAGGTTGGAATAGAGAAAGGTCCTTCAGCATTTCAGTGCCAATCTAACAACTGTAAATTCTGTATACATTGAGGTTGGAATAGAAAAAGGTCCTTCAGCATTTTAGTGCCAATCAAACAACTAAATTCCGTATACACTGAGATTAAGCTCATTCAACCATTAGAGACAGCAGAAGGAAAATATGGAGGTCCTATGTCTCTAGATCACTCTATTAAATCAATATGAAACATGGTATGAAATATCATTGGCAGAAATAAAAGCAGCTGTATTAGCATTTAAAGAAACCTGACGAAATGGTCACAACTGTGCCAGACATTTTAAATACATTGGCTGAAACATTCTTGAAAATCTCATAAGAGAATTATTCTGGCCCCCCCCAACAAACCTTGGATATAGTATGAGTCGTGGCAAACATAGACTGAAGAGCAGATTGGAAGGTCCATTTATACAGGTGATTAGTAAGATCAAAACTTGACTATGGCTTGACTATGGCTTGACTATGGCTTGACTATGGCTTGACTATGGCTTGACTAGGCTTGACTATGGATCAGCTTGTAAATCTTACCAGCAAATGCTCTATCCAATGCACAATCAGAGACTTAGAGTGTTGCTTTGTGCATTTAGAACTTGTACTTTACAAAGTCTCTATATCGTGTTGTATGAACCATCGCTGTATCACAATGAAGCTGATTCAGTACACTACCAAACTGCCTTCTAATCCATCTAACCATGCAGATGATGTTTGTGTTTCAGCCTAAATTCCAAACCTTGTGTGCAGTACCGGCCTTAGCAAACACAGTGCCCAATTTGGATCATTTTGGCAGGGCCCCCAGGATGTACGCATGGGGTTCCCTGTGAGCACGGCATTTGGAAATAAACTTAATTTTCTTCCACTGCTTTAAAATTACTTTCTCTTTATAGATATATTTTTAAAAATTACTAACATGTAGGACCTCAGTGAGTGCGGGGCAAGATTGGGCCAAATCGGTCCATTTGTCCTGAAGTCGGCCCTGCTTGTATGTGCAGAAACCAAACTTCATTGCACCTTTTGGTATTCAAATTTGTCCTTTCCTACAGGCAGCAAAACTCAATATTGGAAATCTTGTACAATTCTGTATTCCCAATTACCACTGTTGTTATCAAAACCTCTCCAAATAATGTTTTACCTTTGCAAATTCAAAAAGTCTTCAACAGACGTTCTACTTTTTCAGAGTAAATTCAATGAAATCAGAGCCTTCTATTGTAGTGATACATCTCTTTATATAGGTGGTTCAAAAAAGGATTGAGATGGAATTGGAGCTGCCATTCCAACAATTTATTGCAGCATAGTGAGCCAGATTTTTTACTGTAGAAATTACAGCCATAGTCAAAAGCTTTTAACTATCTTGTAACCTCTAAATAAATAAATTAGTTAATCTTTCCAGACTCCCTCTCCACCTTGAAAACCTTGTAGAATTTCAAATATGAAACTTGTTAATGTCCCAGATATTACAAAACATGATGTTCTTGTACAGTCTGGGAAAAATTGTTCTGTTCTGTTGGCTGTTTAGTCATCTTGACATAAAGGGCAATAAAATGGCAGATAAAGCAGCCAAAGCTGCCTTGCCATCAGTCTTTTTTGAATGGAGATTTTGTATACTGACTTCAAATACTGTATAAATCAGCATGTTTGTCATTTCATTTGGCAAAATATGTGGAATGAAAAACTTTGCAAACAAGCTTAACAACATCAATCCCAATACTGGAGAGTGGCATCCCTCACACGGAACAATTCAAAGAGAGATGGTATTGTACCTGATCATGTATCGGACACATGTGCCAGGCTCATGAATACCTCCTGAAGAATGAACATAAACTGGAGCATTTAATCTGTGTTCACGGATAGTAGGGCACAATTTTGTCGATTGTGTCAATTTCAACCCTCTGAGACAGAAGTATTTAGACATGAACTGCCTGCGAACATATCATTCAATAACATCTTGGAATTTTTGACAGAATACAGTTTAAATGACAAAGATAATTGTTAAAGATTTACATGAGTTACCTTTATTGGTTATTTTATATACATTTTACAGAATTTGAACATCTTAATGTTTTATATTTAATCTTATCCTAAATGTTCACATTTATTTCTAAGGTTTTATCTTCCTTAATGTTTCTGCAGTTCATTTTTAATTTTTTTTTAAAACTATACCTTTGGTTGGCACAAAATAGCCACATTTGTGTTGAGGATCCATAAAACACTGCCACAGAATACATGTGGTATTGATTACTCAAAGTGACATAAATCAGAGGGTCTGAAATTGACACTCCTATCTTCAGGCTGTAAACATTGATTATTGTTCAGCTGATTGTTTTGGATTTTGTGTGGGTTTCATACACTTTTGAGGCTGAACAGGTTTGAGAGATTATCAGGTATTTACACAGCAGGATCACCCACTCTGCAATTGATATTGCAAATCCTGAAAAGTTCATTGTGGGTGGGCAGTGTGCCAGTAGCACAACTGATGCATAATATGTTCATGATATTGATGCACATGTGATCCCTGTGATTATTCAAACCTCATAAAATAATATTTAAATTTGCCTGACTGAAAAACCTTCTCAGTTTTCAGATCAAATTCAGGGACCACTATGGTGACTATATGTTGCCATCTGCTGTCATTTAAAAAAATTCAGCAGCTGTTCTTGCAGTCTCCCCTTTGGCACTATCTCAAGCCCGTTAATTATTGCAGTGGAATATACAGCCATACTAAAAAATCTTTGATCTACATGTTTATTGTAGTGACAAAAATGATGGTTGCACCACCATGGTTCTTACTCAGGTTATACTAGTACAAAACAAACAAATTTATAGTCAACAATTTATTATATTTTTTTCCAGGCTTACCCCTCCAGTATATGTATTTTCTCACCCTAATGTTAGTGTTTAAAATATCAAATATGCAAATGTTTTGAATGATGTTTATAACAGAGGTGTGATAATCAAAGCATGTGGAAATGACAACAATGAACATATTGTTAAATAGCAGATGAAAAGCAGCCTAAATATTCATTTAATCATTATTTACATAATCTCTGATTCAGATAATCTTAATTCCAGAAATAATCTTGCACAGATAAATAAGTTATTGGTTAGAGAAATTTCTTAATGTGTCATACCGAAGAGGCATGGTTTTTGTTAGTCAAATCAAGGTTTGAAACTAGACATGGGTTTGTGTTTTAGAGTTAAATGGTAAATATGGTAGAAACACAGTCCGGAACCGGCTGTCAAAGACTCAATAGTGTGTCATGTGGGTTGAATGCAGTGCAGTGTGTCATCATGTTGTGCAGATTATTTCAACATCCAAATGACACAAACACAACAAAATGGACGAAAATTTGTGATTTCAAGGTTATGCATATAACTGAGTCGGAAATTCGATAATGTCAATCGGAATACGGATTTTTCAGTTAATAGCATGTGTCTGTGTTGATGATGACACAGTGACAGTGTCATCAGTAAAATCCTTATATGGAAACATTTACTTGATATGAAGAGGAAAATAAATGTTGAAACAACTTAGGAGATGTACATGTATTTTAGTCAGTTTTAGTAGTGTGTCTCAACAACAGAGTTTATATTGGAAAATGACCAGTGAAACCTTCACTGGATTCACCCAGCTGAACTACAACTGCCAGAACAGGCGATTTCATCCCAATTTATAGGATTTTGGGAACACACTTGGGAAATTCAATGACACAGTTTTCATGAATATTACCAAATATGGAAGAATTCTGAAAAATATTAACATGATTGCTATCTAGTGGAAACCCAGTATAGCCAATACACATAGTAAAAATGGCACCCAATTTCAAATGGCAAAAATAGCACACTTTTCACAGGAAATTATAAGCAGATTAAACACTGAACATGAATAATTTCAAAACACTGGTGAAGAAAAATTATGAAAATACCTGAGTATTACCTTAATCCTGGAGAAAATGGATACAGTTGCTTATTTCTCATGAGTAGAAGGTAAGTGAAGACAGTTTACTATCATATACAAACTGGGCATCAAAAATATTTCTGCAGACAATGCATATTTAAACAAGTCATTCATATATGATATACTCCTGCTAAAATGATATTTTTGCATAGAATATTCATCTTCCAAAAACTGTTACTAACAGTTAATATTATTAACATTTGAAACAGGGGTACAAATATTCCAAGATTGGGGACCGTAAACATGAAAGAAGATTATGTTATCTCCATATCTGTTTGAGCCATCTGTAGGCCTTTGACACTGGGACTCCTGGACCACAACCACAATGTCCAGAGTTTTGTTTGGGTGGTGTGGTGGTGGTGAGTGTCTTGAAAGGAAAACTTCAGGTCCAGCGAAAAAGAGGAAGTCCTTAATTGGGCATACACAGATTACATTTAATATCAATCAACAGATTGGCTTTTGTAAATCTTGTTGACTATAATTATTACTATCTGTTGGTTTTATCTCATTGGTTATTTGTATCTTTTTTTCACACACTCACACACACACACACACACACACACACACAATATATATATTTATTTTTGTTAACTGTAGTTGTTTTTCTGATACCCTGATTGGGAAGATGTAATTCATGGTTTCAGAAAACAGAGATTCCTGAGGTAGTTAGAACAAGGTTCAGATGATGAATATATGCACAGTCTTATAGCATTGGAGTGCTGGAAACACTTAAGATATATCTGTCTACCCCATGGGGGATTGGCCCTGGATTATAACCTAGAAACTGTTCATAGTCACACTGTTGAAGTATAGACACTTTACATTTCCAGGGTTGAAATGTATGCTAGCAACCTAGCATTTTGTGAGTTACCATTCTGATCTTCAGATAAATTCCTTGCTGAAAAAAATGAGCTGGAAGTATCTTCTTAGTCATATTTTGTATGCTAGTGTACATTGAAAATAGCCTGACTTTTTTGCTAGTTGAAAATATTACGACTATCAGAATGCTGCTAATACTGAAAAACAACTTGGAAACCTTTGAGATCCCTACCCTGTCACCACTTCTAAATTTATTTGACATGAAAAGGCCAAGGCATTTAGGCAGATGCATCCAGCATTGGTCCCCAGGTCTCTCACGAACCTCCTGAGAACACACCTCTGTGTCATAACTTAGAAATTGAACAGAGCCCTGCCATAGGGATATGTACAGGTATATATAAACTTATGAAATGGGGACGTCATATGTAGTAACCATCAAGAAGGCATCCAAAAAAGGCAAGACATAGTATGCCATGGAACCTTTAATTTCATATGTACATTATCTATTTTTAGTTGACCCGCAAAACATTGATTTAAGGTTTATGCAAATGATGCCAAGCCACCTTTACTAAAATAGAAAGTGTGCTGTTGAAAGAAATATAGAAACCTTCCAATAACCTCCATACCTGCTAACTATAATTTGACCAAACTTGAGTCAACAGAAAACATCCTGGCATGAAGACCTTAAAAAAGTGTGTACAAATGATGCCAATGTACCATCAAATATGGCCACCATTACTGCTGTATATGCATGAAGACAAGTCCAACTGCAAATTGCACAGACCCATGCTATGGCAGAACAGGATCTTTGTTGTTTGCAGTTTGCCTTGACTTATAAGTGAGTATATATGGTACATAAAAAATGTTAGACAACTTCTTCTTAGAAAGTAACTGATCAACAGAAGTCAACAGAATGTGACCAAATTTGACAGAATGTTCTGATATCAAGTACTTGAAAATTAATGCAAATGATGATAAATCACCTTTAAATATGGCTGCCCTTACTGAAAGTGGAAATTCTCTTAAATGACTTCATTAAGAGCACTCATCAGAACTTGACCACATTTCTCAGAAAGTATTCTGGCATGAAGGACATTAAAGTTGATATTAATAATGACAATTGGCCAATAAATTTGTTGTAACTAAATATAGACAAACCTTCAATAACTGCTAAACAGAATTTGACCAAATTCGATTGTATCGTAGTTTGAACACTTCTCAGATGTATGCAAATGATGCCATTTCACCATCAAATATGGATGCTATTTCTGAAAGAGTAAAGCTTTACACAACTATTTATATTGGCTAACTTTACCACAAAATGTCCAGCAAAGATTATAAATGATGATGTGTCTTTAAAGATGGATGAAGATAAAAAAAATAGGCAAATCTTTCATATGGAGATGGGAAAAATATCAAATGAAAGCATCCTACAGACCTTGATTTCTTTGCCAACTGCTCCTGCATTTGGTTGTAATTCACTTAATGTCAGGTCAGTAAGTGATCTCAGGTCCACTAGGGTTTTTTAAATATCTTTTATTTTCTTTTTTGGGGGGTTGGATTTTCAGTTTGTGCTTTGTTTGCAATTTTCATGGACTTTTATATCATTTATACATATTTCTCATTTATTTCAGCCACAAGGTCCCAAAGCATTCACCTATTCTGTCATATGTGATCTTCCCAATGCAGAGATTTACAACTTTCATGGTTACATGTAAGTAGGGTTTTCAGTTCTAGTTAGAATTACATCCCCTACAAAAGGATGTACACCATCCATTTATGTTCTGTCATTCATTGAATTCTCATTAAGGTAGTCTGCTTTGGGTAAAATCAATGCTTACTGCTGCAACCTTAAATAACATGTCCAGTACATAATAAGGCCAAACAAAAAAAAATATGTTCCCATTCAGCTGACCATCCCTGTTTCTCATTGCCGACTCTAGCACCTTTTTCTCCCTATGGTGAAAAAAAAAAAATCACATTAAATATATATAATGTATTTTAAAAATGCACTTGCCTACCCTAATTTTATAAGCAGTGCAATAGGAAACACATGTATTTATTTCTTATCCTAACATCAATATTGCATCACTAAGTACATTGTAGCTCTTAACTCAGGGAAATATTGGCTGTATTTATCAATGGTTGCTGCTTCTGTCTCAGGGTCCAGGTTAAAGGCAATTCAGGGAAAATAATTGCTCCTTAGTCTGTCCTTCACCTAAATGCTTCCAGTAAGTAAAATAAACTTTTTATGCAGTTCCCTCACCCCCTTTAGTTCCAGTACAATGCATTAAAATTTGAAGTAACATGTCAACTTCTGTCTCTATTTTCCCTTGAAAAAGGAAGGTGAAAAGTTGACAAGTTAAAAAGTGTCATGCTCATTTGTCAATTTTGGTGTCAATTTCATGATCATAAATTGCCGGAAATTACAATGATATCTAGAGAATTTCCACAAAACAGTCAAATATGATGATTGAAAAAATAAAAGAGTGAGACTTTTTATTACCCAATTAGAAGCATGCTATGACTCACTGGACATATCCACTATTTCATCAAATAAAGCAACTGACAAGATTACTTCTGCTATGGCAACAGTTGCATTTATTGACTGTAACCATTTTATGAAATTGCTGCTGTGTTATACAATTGTAGTGAATCAAAATCCTTTCATCTTTCTTTTGTGGAAACTGATCTGATTTAAATAATTGTGTCATGCTGATCACTCACTAAAAATTTTCATACAGTTTACTGTGGCATTGATCTTCGATCTGTGCTGATTGCATGAATCTGTATATAATCGTTAACCATTATTTTATGGGAATTTGTGATGGGGTGTTTTTTCCTCTACTCCACATACTCCTTGTTTTGACCCTTACATGGGAATAAATATTCAACAAGAGAAGTGGACGAAAATGCACACCAATCTAAATATTTGTAAGTGACATTCTATTGCCTGCAAGTTTTCAGTAGAGCTGAAATGGTTAGTAAATTCCTTAACTGGTTACCCATAATACATTAACCAAAATATAGACTGTTAATTGTTGTCTAAAACACCTCTTTTATATACACTCTGCCTTTAATTATTTTGCCATATTTTCCCTATTTTATGGAGGATTCAATACCAATCAAGCCAGTTATCATGATCACTCAGAAGCAAAGAGTAATACTTCTGTATCATAAAGCATTAAAATGACATAGATGCAAAACCATAACATGCCTGAACTGTCATAGGAATAAAACTGTTCAGGTGTTTGTGAGTGTGCAATGTGTGTACATGTTTGCATAAAGTATGTAACTTTAACTTGAGTTGGCCCCATATCACCACTATAGCACTGAGGTGCTGTAAAATGCTACTACATACTATTGTATAAAGAATAATTGAGAGGTTGTTAATTTTAATCTGTATAATATTTTGGAATTAGACTAAGCAGATCACCATACATGTATACTAAGTAGATCACCATACATGTATACAAAGCAGACACCATACATGAATATCACCATAAATGTATACTAAGCAGATCACCATACATGTATACCAGATCACCATACATGTATACTAAGCAGATCATCATACATGTATATCATCCAGCTGTATCCAGGACAGATGCATTATAATGTTTCAATTCAGGTTTAAAGCTTGTTTTAAAGAAGCTTGCAGTGTGACATTTTATTCACATTTTCAGTTGGTATATAAATTTTGTTCTGCCTACTAAACAGATTTGGTGTTATAAGGCAAGGTGTGTGGGGAAGAGGAAGGGAGAGGGAGGTTGGTCAGCTGTTTACCAAGTTTTACAGCCAAGCCAGTTAATGCTAGGGCCAATCACAAAAATATGTGTGTTTCTGGTTGCACTGGTTTTAAAATTAGGGTGGGCAGGTAAATTTTTTTCTTTTTCTTTTCTTAACCATTATATAGTGAATAGGATTTTTTTTTTACCATGGGGAAATGTGCTAGGGTCAGCAATTAGAAAGAGAGACAGTCAGCCAACTGGAAACACCTATTTTTTTTTTTATCTAATATTTTACCATCAGTGGTTATCTGGGTAATTGTTACAGCTAGGGGTGAAACAGTTGGTCAATATACTGATGTATCGATACTTTTGCTCTATTGATACACATATCGATACATAAGGTTGAGAATCCATACAAGATGATACCATAATGCAAGTTATTTTAGTCTTAAGCAGTCATGAATTATTATTACTGTAGTCATTTGCCTTGTTATTTTTTAACTTAAGAATTCATCTGAGACATCTATTGCAAGCACAGGCACTCAGTTATGTTAATAAAAACAAAAATGACTATTTAGAACACTAATTTGCCTCCTACAAATTAACTTAAAGTGATGAGGTTCATAATTCTCCTCCCCAATTCCATGGTAATTATCTAATCCCAAAGGCATGTTCATCATAATGGAGACACTCCAAATGTGTTGCACATGTGTAATGAAGTACTAGTTTTATTCATCGGTGGTGCTCTACAGTTTTGTATTTTGCATAGGGTTAGAATTTTAAAGAAGAAGAATTTCCCCGGGTTTCCTCACTGGTTGTACTGGGTATTTAACAAAGACCTTGTATATCTTAGGTATTGTTCAGAGAACCTTTAATTCCCTTTATTTTGGTGTATGATTGATGGGTGCAATATGGGTTATAGAGTATACAGCTTGACCTTACTCCAGATGTGGACCTTTCAAAAAAGTGGTCATTTTCACTTCCTGAACTTCAGAGGTAAATTGTAAAAAAGGAGCTGATAACTTTTTTTATTTTTTATATATTTGGTAATTCATTCATTGCACTTTCAGAAGCTGGTATTGTCTAGTCTGGCAAAATTCATTTTCCCTATTTTAATAGGTGCTAAAGATAGTGTACTTTAGACAAATTCAGGCTGATTTTTGGAGCACAAGGGAGCATTCATTTTAGTTAGCAGTGTGCTAAGATCATTTACAGTTTCCAAAAGTACAATATCCAAAGAAATGTCAGCCACATTACATCAGAGTAGCATAGAGGTATGCCAACATTCTCTCCACTGTACATGTTTTGAATGTAAACAACTTCACCTTACATACGTCACTCTTTCAAAAGTACATAATAACTGGTGAGCGCCCACCATCATTGTTGAGGCACTTTTAATCAAAGTTTCTGTGTTGTTTTATATCTTTTCTACTGATTTGTTTGAATTTGAAAGCTACACTACAGGTGTATTACGCAGTGAAATATGTTACATTGAATTCTCATTGGTGGTTACATGTTTTGTTTCTTCTGGTCCAGGGCAAACAATAACCACCAAGCAGAACTAATCCCTGTGTGACAAACAGGAAGTATTGGCAAAACAGCAGAATAACTTTGTGTAAAATTGGTCATTAGTTGATCTGTAAAGTACTTAAACAGAGGTGCTGGCAAGGTGCACTATTGCATGAATCATGCAAAATTGATATGAATTTGTGCACTTGGAGAGCAGTGATGCATGAGACAATTTAAAGGTAGAATGCAATTTTCATTTAATTTCTCAAACAGTTTAGCCCTGCGGGATCATGTGCATAAAACTCTATACCCCTGCAAGGGTTAAGATAAACTGAATAAATAAGAATGAAAAAAGTTAAATTTGGAAGTAAAGATATTTTATATGATCAATATAGCTCTGTCTGAACAGTAAACAATGACATTACTGAACCAAAAATCCTATACAGCATTATGGAACAGGTAGCAAATCTGGCATAGTAGTCAGTAAAGCAGTGATTCAAGAAAGTGAAACTTTACTACAGCTTTTGGTAGTGAAAAATCTTATAATGGGACAGATATATCCAAAAAATAATACCTGTGCACTCTAACCATAAGGAACAGTTTCCCAGTTTATGCCAGCCTTTTAAGCTAGGTACTGTATGTGTATGCCACTTCAGACAGAAGCACAGAACAATATTCATACACAGATAATTAACAGAAACAATCAACAGATTAATCCTTATACAAGTCAAGGTGAATCTCTGAAAGATTTTGATTTCAACAGAGCTCTAATGGAGTGGACCAGGAAGAAAGAGAGTTGGATATTTGTTGTGTTAGGTAAATGTTTCCTCCTCCCCTTTTTTGCTACTCCCCCTTATTTATTGGACAACGGAGAGCTACCCACTTTACATAAATTCATGGCATCATTGCTGCTTAAATTGTACATGAGGAACAAATTTGGAGTGTGTCTTTTTATGCAGAGATGATTAATTAGTAAAAAACATGCAGACAGGGTAAATAAAATTAGCACAGAATTGGTGAGAGGTCAGATTCCAAGCTGCTAACTTTGTTACTGTGTGTACATTTTAATTTTTTATAGAATGCAAGTGCATGTTTTCAGTGGTTTCCTTCTTCACTTACAAAAACATGTACTTATGGCCAAGGCAGTTTTTGCATCTGCAGGATGTATAATGTGATAGATTTCATTGGTATTCATCCCCACACCTGAGCCAGGGTTTCCTAGAGATTATAATTTACTATCATGAGGAAATTGCACTATTTCTTCTATTTTGGAGATAACATTATCATGACTTCCAAGTTTAGGTGAAAAATGCATGTATAAACTTTGGGGGTGAGGTGCATCATCTTTTTATATATGAACTTCCACTGACTTGTCAGGTCAAGTCAGTGATATTCGTATGTTTTGCTTTATTATACCTATCCAAAAATATGGACATTTCTGACCACTCTCATTTATTTATTTTTTATGAATTTTTATATTAGGCAGGTGTATGCAACATTAAATTTGTTCATAAAAATTGTCCCTCACACCCTTAGATCTCAGGCCACAAAGTCCAAAACCCAGACACAAAATCTGATTCCGACAGCAGGCAAATTTTTGGTGTAAAAAAATTTGTATCGGTCTCAAGAAATGTTTTCCCTCGGTATTTTGTAATATGAGCAGAAAGTCCAGATTATTTGGTATCATTATAGAGCTACATATATCTACTTTAATGTAATACCACCCACATTGGTGTATCTTAAATGACCTTGATTTTACAGAGCTTGGAAGTAGGGTACTACCTGCTGATGCATAAACATGGTGCCAGGGGTTAGTGAGTTGAAGAATTCATGTAGTGCAAAACAAAGGGTATGGTGGCTGAATTGACTCCTGCATCAGATCAAATGGAACCTGCCTTAAATTACCTAAAACAATGAATAAAACTCACTGACAGCAGGTAGTCTGTTGAAACATAGTTTTGTTTTTCTATCATCAAAGAGACTCAGGCATATAAATTGATGCTAAGTATGTGTCTATCAGTAATCTGCATTCTGGAAATACAACTAGTATGTCGTGAAATAGAAGTGCACCACCTACCACTGACAGACCTTCTAAAGATGGAAAGACCATCAAGTTCATATGTGCCTCGATAATGTATCACATCATAGGATGTGTATTGTGAATCGATATGCAACACAAGTATATCATTTCACTCCTACTTACAGCCCTAGTTTTCAAAAACGTTAAAAAAGATGTGTTGAATTGTTACTTTTTTCTAGCCAACCTTTATGAATTACAGGAGGGCTTACACTATAATAGGGCATCATCTTCGGCATTGACAGCTGTAGACAGCAGGTTACAGTTTTTATTTATGCTTTTGACTATAGCTTATATAAAGGAACTGTGTATTTAAATTTCACTACCTTGTGTTTGTTGGCAGCTGCTCTAGGTTTTTTTTAATACTCGTCTTCCATTTTTTTAATACCAATTTTGGGGGGCAATTTTTGATGGAGAAGTTTGAGGCTATGGTTTCCATTTAAGGTTTGCTGTTTCTATAAAGCAGTTTATAATTTGTGTTTAGGATTTTGCTAATGACTCATAAGAAGGAATTATGCAGTGAGGTTTTATTTATGGCTCAAAAAATAAATTATGAGGTTTTGTTTATGGATCAAAAAGAAATTATGCAATGAGGTTTTATTTCTGGCTCGAAAAAACTATGCAATGAGATTGTTTGTTTTGTTGTTCAAATATTAATGATGAATGAGGTTTTGTTTATGGCTCAAAAAGGAATTATGAAATGAGGTTTTGTTTATGGCTGAAAAAGGAATTATGCAGTTAGGTTTTGTGCATGGCTCTAAAAGGAATTATGCAATGAAGCTTTGTGCATGGCTCTAAAAGGAATTATGCAATGAGGTTTTGATTGTGGCCCATAGGAATGAACTGTGCAAGAAGGTTTCATGTATAGCTCAAGAAGGAATAATGCAATAAGATTTTGGTTGTGGCCAATAGGAAGGAGAGATTTTGGTTGTGGCCAATAGGAAGGAGTTATTGCAAGAATTGTGCAGTGAGGATTTGTTTAGGATTTGGTTGTGGCCCATAGGAAGGAATTATGCAAGATGGTTTTGTGTATGGCTTTAAAAGGAATTATGCAGTAAGGTTTTGGTTGTGGCCCATAAGAAGGAATTATGCAGTGAGGTTTTGGTTGTGGCCAATAGGAAGGAATTATGTAGTAAGGTTTTGGTTGTGGCCCATAGGAAGGAATGATGCAGTGAGGTTTTGGTTGTGGCAAGTAGGAAGGAATTATGCAGCGAGGTTTTGCTTGTGGCCCATAGGAAGGAATTATGCAGTGAGGTTTTGGTTGTGGCAAGTAGGAAGGAATTATGCAGTGAGGTTTTGGTTGTGGCCCATAGCAAGGAATAATGCAGTGAGGTTTCGGTTGTGGCAAGTAGGAAGGAATTATGCAAGGTTTTGGTTGTGGCTCATGGGAAGGAATTATGCAGTGAGATTATGGTTGTGGCCCATAGGAAGGAATTATGCAGTAAGGTTTTGGTTGTGACCCATAGGAAGGAATTATGCAGTGGGGTTTTGGTTGTGGCCCATAGGAAGGAATGACGCAGTAAGGTTTTGGTTATAGCGAGTAGGAAGGAATTATGCAGCGAGGTTTTGCTTGTGGCCCATAGGAAGGAATTATGCAGTGAGGTTTTGGTTGTGGCAAGTAGGAAGGAATTGTGCAGTGAGGTTTTGGTTGTGGCCCATAGCAAGGAATAATGCAGTGAGGTTTCGGTTGTGGCAAGTAGGAAGGAATTATGCAAGGTTTTGGTTGTGGCCCATGGGAAGGAATTATGCAGTGAGATTATGGTTGTGGCCCATAGGAAGGAATTATGCAGTAAGGTTTTGGTTGTGGCCCATAGGAAGGAATTATGCAGTGGGGTTTTGGTTGTGGCCCATAGGAAGGAATGATGCAGTAAGATTTTGGTTATGGCGAGTAGGAAGGAATTATGCAGCGAGGTTTTGCTTGTGGCCCATAGGAAGGAATTATGCAGTGAGGTTTTGGTTGTGGCAAGTAGGAAGGAATTGTGCAGTGAGGTTTTGGTTGTGGCCTATAGGAAGGAATGATGCAGTGAGGTTTTGGTTGTGGCAAGTAGGAAGGAATTATGCAGTGAGGTTTTGATTGTGGCGAGTAGGAAGGAATTGTGCAGTGAGGTTTTGGTTGTGGCCCATAGGAAGGAATGATGCAGTGAGGTTTTGGTTGTGGCCCATAGGAAGGAATTATGCAGTGAGGTTTTGGTTGTGGCGAGTAGGAAGGAATAATGCAATGGGGTTTTGTTCATGATGCAGAAATAAACTTTGCAATAAAATTGTATATTTAGGTCAGAAGAAATTATGCAAGAAGGTTTTGCTTGTGGCTTATAGGAAGGAATTATGCAAGAAGGTTGTATGCAAGAAGGTTTTGTTTATGTTGTCAGGAAGGAGTTATGTGGAACGTTTTGTTTATGGGTTATACGAAGGAATTGTACAAGAGGGTTGTGTGCAAAAAGGATTTTTTTTATGGCTTGAAAGATGGAATTATGCATGTAATTTTTTTGAAGTGTATTGTTTAAGATATGCCTAATATTAACTGGTTGCGTTTTATACAGTTTTAGTGACTTTTTTGCAACTTGTAGTAAAAAGCTTGAAGTTAAAAATTTTGTTTGTGGTTCATATAATAGAACTGTGCTCTTAAATTTGACTTTTGTGTATTCTTTAGCATTTACCATTCAATGTTGCTTACTTTTTATGTCTGCCATGACCCCTTATGCCCATCTGTCAACTTTTCCTTTCCCACAATAATAGGAAACTTATACAATATTTACTAAGTTGAAGTTTGATAATTTCATTGAACCTGTACTACCGTTAGGGATAACACAAGATAACACATAGGTCTTGCGAATGGTCAGTCTTTAGAGAAGTCACAGGGTACAAGATGATGAGAGACAGGGAGGGTGTGTGATCCTTAATTATTATGTTTCTGTTTCATGCAATCCCTGTCATACTCCATGTTTTATAGAACTCTGTGGTGATTTTTTACAAATCACTTTAGATAATTTTATTTACCCAAAACAGGTGTACCTTGCTTCATTATTAGCAAGTGATCATAATTGGTTATAAAAGAATAGAGACAGAACATTTTTGTCCTATTTGACACCTGTTGAATTACATGTCAGGTAAATGCTTCAGTAATGCCAGATTGGACAAAGGAAGTATCATCTAGGCTGATCTATATTGAATGGTGGAAGATTCTACGCAAAACTGGCTGAATCATCATTGACTGCATGCTCCAGTGGAATAGACAGTGTATTACAACCTATTAAAATATACTTTTTTGATGCATTGGAATTAAAGAGTAGAGGTTTCCTGTACAAATAAATAGCAAAATCGTCAGGTGCTTTTGAACCCCCACTTGGGGTAGGAACAAAGACTATTGATTTTGTGATTAGAAAGTCAAACGTCAAGGTCATTGTGACTGCAAAACTAAAAACTGCTTCTGCACAATAACTTTAGATCTGCATTACATGTCTGAACCAAACTTTGTTGATAACTTGCACTTGGGGTAAGGAAGAATCAGTATTAGTGCTGATGTCAAAAGATCAGGCTTACAGACAAGAAAAAAATGGTTTCTGTTAAAAAATACAGTTACTGACCGTGTACCTTCAACCAAAGTTTGTAGATTACTCACATGTTGGGTAATAAAAAATCCAAGTGATTTTTGGGTAAATAGGTCAAATGTCAAGGTCACTTTAGTAAAAGAAGAAAAAATAGCTCTTGCAGAATAATTTTGGTACTAAAGCACATACATTGCCTAAAGTTCATGTTGGGCTTACATATAAGGTATAGAATAGCTTTCTTGATTTGGGATCAAAAGGTCATAGTCATAGAAGAAATGAGTTTTGCATAATGAATCTTATTCTGGAGTAAAGTTCCCTGGCATCCAGGCACTAAATTTGGTTTTAAGAAAACAGTCATCAGCTCCCATAATTACCAATATAGGGGTAGTAACACAATTTTCCAATACATTGTGCTTTCATTATGACATCAAAGCTTGTGATATTCAATCTGGTTTACACTGGATCACATCTCTTGGTTGGTGTTGTTGACAAGATCATGCACTTGAACTGATTTTTAGGGTTGAAATGATTCATCGATATATCAATACATCAGTAATTTGCTGCACTGATACACATATCAATACAAGAAGTGAAGAATTGATACAAAATTATACTTACCATATAGTCTAAAGCGCTCTTCATTATGGATCACTGCCATCTCACCTCTGTCTGCGTCGGTTCGAGTCTCGGATTCGGCGAATGTGGATATGTGAGAAAGCTTGCCAGTAGCTTCTCGTGGGTCGGTGGTTCTTTCCGTGGATTTCCCGGTTTCTTCCTCCACCATTAATACTGGCCGCCATGTATAGCCTATCATGTGCTGAAAAATGGCGTTAAGCCCTACAACAACAACAACAACAACTTACCATATGCAGATTATTTTAATCGTCAGCAGTCGTCAATAATTATTAGTCATTTGCATTGTTATTATTTAAATTGAGAATTCATCTCAGACAGCTGTTCCAGGCACAGGTACTCATTTTTGTTAGTAAAAATGAAAATAAAATGTTGACAATACTCACTTGACTTCTACAAATTAACACAAAGAGATGTGGGTTGTACTATTGCCCCCCTCCAATTCCATGCTAATTATTTATTCCAACAGCATGTTCAGCATAAAGGAGACATTCCAAATGTGTTCCAACTGTATCTCAAGTACTTTACTCATCATGTAATAACCACTTTTATCTGAAGTTTCTTTGTTGATTTGTATCTTGTCTACTTTGGTCGAATTTGAAAGCTACAATACTGGTGTCAGGCAGTGAAATACGTTACACTGAATTGTCATTGGTGGTTATTGTTTATTCTGGTCCACGATAAACAAAACCCACTAATCAGAAGTTAATGTAACATATTCCCTGCATGACAAGCAGGAAGTATTTACAAAGCAATGGAGAATCTTAGCTCAAAAGTGGTCATGAATTGATCCATAAAGTACTAAAACAGAGATGCTGCCAGTGAATGCAAATCACACAGAATTTCTAAGAATTCTTGCACTTGAAGAACAGTGATGCACAAGAACTCTCACAAACTAGTTGAAAGTTGCACATATGAAAATGGTATTGGTGCATTATACAACTATTATTGAACTGAGTTCACCCTTAAAGTGCTTATCATGACATTGGTTAATCCAGTACATTTATCGCACTGCTTGTCTGAACATATTTTTCAGGTTTACACATCTAGGTTCATCTGCTTGATGTGAATGGTTGTTTAACTAAATTTGATTGGCACATTGTACCCTGGAACAAGCATTATGTCATAGTTTGAACCTTGCATCAAAGAAGCTTTACAAATGCATGTTTAAAATACATGTTATGTAGAAAACCAGAATTATCTGATTCCCAACTAGCATGGTTCAACTTCGGATGATGATTTTGTTCAGCAAATACTGGCTGATAATAGTTATCATGACACTGATTTTTTAAGTTACGAAGTAGGTCAGTTTATTGGAGTTGTAAAAATGTTAATGGAGATACCAATGAGTGATTTTGAGCCCAAAAATGGTGTTAAATATGAATCCAATATACGTGCTGGATGGACAAAAATAGATGGCATGCAGGTCAATCACCCTTTCAGCAAATGTAGAAAAGGCAGAATACCATGTCAAATTAAAATACAGGCAATTAAATTAAAAGTCGATTTTGATTTCTTTTGTCAAACAATTTAGCCCAGTGGGATCATGTGCTCCAAAACTATGTATCCCTATCAGGGTTAAAATAAACTGAATAAATAAGAACAAGTAAATTAAGTAGTAAAAGTATGTATTTGATCAAATGCTGAATAAAAATCACTGACAACAGGTATTATGAAAGTATTTTGGTTATCTTGTCATGGATGAGAGTGGCATATAAATAGGTGCTAAGTACATGTCTGTCTGGAATCTTCATACTGGAAATGCAACTAGTAACTCACATGAAAGGGCACAACCTACCACTGACAGGCCTTCTAAAAACGGAACGACCATCAAGTGCATATGTGCACTGATAATGTATTATATCATAGGCTGCATATTGTGAATCAATACGTGGCACATGTGTATCGTTTCACACCTACTGATTTTATTGGATGTACTTATTGTGGTGGTTATACGCTGATCATGCAGGGAATATTTAGTGATGAGCGCATAATAAACTGAATTAAGTTATGTGAAAGCAGATTTTCAAAAAAGACACCACTAGGTGAAATAAGTGAAAGCAGATTTTTAAGATAGGATACATGACATGCATGATTTGGTGCCTACACAGGGGATGTTCAACATGGGGTGGTTGTGTTTTGTGCTGTTCAGGATAGGATTCCACAGAAACTAGAACAATAAGGTGCTGATTAAATGTTGGCAGTTAACACTGGTTACACTTCAAGTTATGCTGTCTTATGATAGTTTTTTCATTTTCAAGCACCTGCTCTCTTCTGACGACTTTTATTTATTTACCCAAGTACAAGCTATTCTGTTTTCTGACAGCTTTTGTTTATGCAGTACAAGTAAGCTCTGCTGTCTTTTCACAGTTCTTGTTTCTTGATGCATGTCCAAGCAAGCTATATTGTCTTCTGACAGTTTTTGTTTCTTGATGCATGTCCAAGCAAGTTATGTTGTCTTCTGACAGTTTTTGTTTCTTGATGCATGTCCAAGCAAGCTATGTTGTCTTCTGACAGTTTTTGTTTATGCAGTACAAGTAAGCTCTGCTGTCTTTTCACAGTTCTTGTTTCTTGATGCATGTCCAAGCAAGCTATATTGTCTTCTGACAGTTTTTGTTTCTTGATGCATGTCCAAGCAAGCTATGTTGTCTTCTGACAGTTTTTGTTTCTTGATGCATGTCCAAGCAAGCTACATTGTCTTCTGACAGCTTTTGTTTGTTTTTGCATGTACAAGCAAGCTATGTTGTCTTTTGACATTTTATGTTTGTTTTGACATGTACAAACAAACGATGCCGTCATCTGACAGCTCTAGTTTCTTTATGCATGTACAAGCAAGCTATGCTGTTTTCTGACAGCTTTTTGTTTCTTTATGCATGTGCATAGCAAGCTAGGCTATTTTCTGACAGCTTTTATTGCTGTATGCATGTACAAATCTAGTTATGCTAGACTAAAGAACCTTTAATTATTTATCACTTACGGTGGCTAAAGGATTAATCGGAATAGTGATGTTTTTTAATAACCCACCCAATATCTTTTCAATGGACTAGTAATATTCTACCCTAAGTTGAAGTATATTTTAACTGACCTAACATGACACTATAATGATTGCAATTTCTAACCTAATATCCCTGTGTTTCAGCTTCAGTGCCCAATTAAAGTACATGGTTAGTGAGTTTTGGAACTAAATATTAGCTCACCTGGTCAATGGCTTTGTGAGATTATGGCATGGCATCTTTTGTATGTCACTTCATCTGTTCATCCATCCATCAAGACCTGCCTGTGAACACTAGAGATTTGATAAGTAAGGTTATATCAATGAGATCTTGGATGAATTCGATTAAGGAGGACATGTGTCGATAGTAATGAGATGCTCTTACCTCAGATAGGTTGAGCTTGTGAATACTCTAGAAGCCGTATTTCATTACAACGCTATTGTGGATACTGCCCTATAGCGAGACCACCTTAAAATGAACTACACAACACATATAGTTCTTATACTAAATAAGAAATTGTGTTAATAATAATAATAACAATAATAATGACATTATTTAAAGAGGGTAACACAATTAGCTGAAGAACTAATCTACCTTGACGCTGTCATACAAAGGAAATTTATTTATTTTAACCGCATCTTTGAAGCCACTGGATATATTGGGTTTAGAAGAAGGAAATAAAGTGGGCATTTCTAATCTCAACTGGAATACTATTCCAGAGCAAAGTTCCAGAGTATAGGAAACTTTTTTTTTTAATAATTCCTTATTTGGTTTGAGAATTTTATGCTGTTTGGTAGACATAGATCGCAGGTGGGGAGTATTACCAGGTAGCCTATAATAGAATAATGATTGTAAATATTCATGAGCACTATTATTGGATATCCTGTACATTAATTTGGCTTTTCTCAAATGGATTCGGTCTTTAATAGGTAATATTTTTAACTTATCAGCTAAATTTTCCTTGCTTTCTTTCTGGATTGATATTAGCCCAAAAGCTCTTTTTTGAAGATGTGCTAGCTTTGCTATGTTTTTATCATTTCAATTACCCCATACTGTATTACAGTAGTCCAAATAGGTTTGTATGTAACTGTTATATAATAAAGGTTCTTATAGTGAGTGAGTTCTGTATATAGAAATTCTATTCTTAGCAAGTTTCTTTGTTTATATTTCTTTATCAGTATCATCTTCATTATCATTACATCATTAGTGTTGTAACATTGCCTGAAGACATTTTTTGTTTTAAAGTTTTATAATATACATTTTTGTAGGAATCAAAATGGAAGTTTCCATGTTCTGCTGGTATGTACACTTGTCATTTTGCGTTTTCCTCTTTGTAGACAACTTTCAGAAGATGAAAATGATCGTGTATCTTTAAATAAGGACAACATTATGCAGAGGGGCTGTTTTATCAGAAATACAGACTGGGTAGAAGGCTTTGTCATCTATGCTGGTAAGAAATTTCAATTTTTTGGCTTGTGAAGAGCAAAATTTATACATGTATGACTTCTTTAGCAAAAGTAGCTATAGCAACAGTAACACTATGAACAATGTCAGGCCCAAATAGAAATAGAAGGTTTCAGTAATAGCATAGAAAATTGAATCTTTCAATTTTTAACAAAATATGCCCATCTGCCATCAGATCTGGTCTGTATTATACTTAAATGAGAAAAACCTATGACAGAATCTTCAAAATGAATGCTACACAGAATTGTCCAAATGTACAAAAAAATCATTTGTATATAATCGTTTGTAAGACGAGTCCAACTGTAAACTGCACAGACCCAGATCTGCTGTCGCATAATGTGCCAACAGATCTGGATCTATGCAGATTGTTAGGAGTAATCAGTAGCACAAACAACATAGACCCTGATGCAGATCTGAATCTTTGTTATTTATAGGTTTTTTTTCTTGACTTTGAATATCTACAGTATAGAAAAGACACTTATATGCCATCAGATGTGGCCACCATTACTAAAAAGCTTTGTAATTCCAATTAATAATATAAGTAAATAATTTTTCCAGAATTATATATGAACTCAGCTATAAACTCTGATCATAGATTCCTAAGGACAGATTTGAAACAGGAATGAATAATTGTTTAGGAAATACCCTTTTTATATAAATACTCACTTGACCTATGGGGAAATAGACTGATATGGAAATCCAAAACTTCTAATGAAAATTTCCACCAAATTCCAAATTCTTAGCTCTTTAACAAGGTCAGGCCTTGAAATCAAGCTTATGATATATCTTAAAAAGCACAAAAAAAGGTAGGCAAAATCTCTACCCACAATCACAGACAAAATTCAAAACGCATAGGAATGCATGGACAAGCAGAAACTGCTGGTGATATGAGTACTTTGAAACTATAATTATGCTTCTTGCTCATCAAATATACATTTTCAGGCCATGAGACGAAGGCTCTGATGAACAACAGGAACCCTCGTTCCAAGCGCAGTAAGCTGGAGCGTTTCATCAACCGTGACGTCATCTGGTGTGTCATCATCCTACTCCTTCTCTGTCTGTCATGTGCCATAGGTGAGTGAGGCCATTAATAAAGTAATTATACCATAGGACTGTGATCAAATTTTATGAATTTTTTTCACGTAATTAATACTTAATACTTAAATTTAAAGGAATATTTACATTTATTGTTATTGTCCTGGTATAATAAAGGAAAGGGAACTAAGGTAATTTACTCTTGTTTCAGGATTATTGTGTTTGCTTCCAGTCCTGGTCTGTTACCATTTTGTTTACTTCTTTCTTAAAGACTCGCAGTATTCTTATTGCTATGATAACATTACAATTTTGAACAAAACATCTTTATTGCTTGGTCAAGTGCACATTCTTTATCTTTATACCTGTAAATTCATCATTTATTTATCATCTGTAATTTAAATAGTGAAATATAAGTATTACCTTTCTGGTATACTCCTGATCCAAATAGTATTAATTTTATAATACCTATGGCCAAAATAGCATTAACCTTATAATACCAATTACCAAAACAGTATTACTTTGAAATACCTATGGTCAAAATAGTATTAACCTTATAATACCAATGACCAAAATAGTATTAATTTTATAATACCTATAACCACAATAGTATTAACCTTATGATACCAATTACCAAAGTAGTATTAACTTTGTAATATCAATGACCAAACAGTATTAACTTTGTACCTTACCTGAGATGCACATCCCATTGGTGATATATAGTGTTCATTGTTGTCAAGACTGATATTTTGCAGTGGTACATAGGTATTGATTTGTCCAAGAAACACAGCAATGTGCTGAAACTTTTTTTTTTTACAATCAAAACATTTTTATTATTTCCTGTACAGATTGAGATCAGACCAAAATGTGTTGAAACTGACAGGATTAACTCCTGTATGAAAGTGCAGATGCTTCGCATATCGTACATTTTTAAAGAGTGTTCCCTGTGAAAGTTACCTCTGACTGTTTTTGGTGCTCTGCTGAATTTATGAAAGTCATATACCATATATACTCACTTATAAGATGAGTCTAACTACAAACTGCACAGACCCAGATCTGCCATTGCACAATGCACAAGCAGATCTTGGTCTTTGCTGTTTGTTAGGAGTAATCAGTAGAACAAACAACATGGACCTTGATCTGCAGTTGCATTATGCTATGGCAGATCAGAATATTTGTTGCTTTTGGTTTGACTCAACATTTAAGCAAGTATATATGTTACATTTTGCATCAGTTAGGGTAAACTTTGGTAAAATATGAGTTTGCTTAAATTTCTTAAGTTATGTTAATAATTTCTGTCTGACTTGCACAGGGAAAATGCTACTTCATGATGATACTGTTTATAAGTGAAATGCTGCAGAACACTTATCTTTCTCTCTTCCTTCCTGTTTCTAAATGCCCCATGTACATATCAGACTTAACCAGAGGGCAATCTATATGAAAATGTTAGTGACAATTTCAAATTTTAGGTTGCCAGGTCCTAATAATTTGGTCATGTCAGACATTAAGAGTAGAAATCATTTGAGTGGGGAATTGAAAGTTGAAAATAACAAAAAGTGTAGGTGTTAGACAAATTAAAGAGTGATTATAAAAATAAGCATAAGTTACATTTAATATACTTAGATCTGTCTGACAAAACTGTCAGCAATCATCTTCAGCTACACCCTCCGGGCAGCCAGTAAAAATCACAGTTTGGGAATTCTTTGAACCATTTGACTTTATATTGCCTGGAATCAAATTCACTGATAAGGGGGTGCTCACCAGTTAGTATGTACTTTTGAGAGAGTGATGTATGTAAGGTGAAGTTGTTTGCATTTAAAACATGCACAGTGGAGACAATGTTGGCATACCTCTATGCTACTTTGATGTAATGTGGCTGACATTTTTTTGGATATTGTACTTTTGGAAATTGTAAATGATCTTAGCACACTGCTGACTAAAATGAATGCTCCCTTGTGCTCCAAAAATCAGCCTGAATTTGTCTAAAGTACACTATCTTTAGCACCTATTAAAATAGGGAAAATGAATTTTGCCAGACTAGACAATACCAGCTTCTGAAAGTGCAATGAATGAACTACCAAATATATAAAAAATAAAAAAAGTTATCAGCTCTTTATTTTACAATTTACCTCTGACGTTCAGGAAGTGAAAATGACCAAGTGGAGCTAGCACTTTTTTGAAAGGTGCACATCTGAAGTCAAGGCCAAGCTGTATACTCTATAACCCATATTACACCCATCAATCATACACCAAAATAAATGGAATTAAAGGTTCTTTGAACAATACCTAAGATATACAAGGTCTTTTTTAAATAGCCAGTATAACTAGTGAGGAAACCCGGGGAAAATCTTTTTCTTTAAAATTCTAACCCTATGCAAAATATGAAACTAAAGCGTGACCTAAATGATGCTAACCATTATTTTCTTCTGATGAAAGCCTTATCCATATCAGTATTTGCTTGACTGACAGTAATTTTACTACTAAATATTTTGTATTTGTCTCCATGTCAGTGGTTTTCTGGATCTATGCCATTACCTAAGGAGGTCAACTATTTCACTGGTCAATTTAAATATTCTCTAAGCCAGACTATAGTACTTGCACACTTGCCCATTTGTACCATCTAACAATTTTAAAATGTAAAGCATCAAGGATATTAAAAACACACAAAATTTAGTTATTTCATTCATCAGTTTAGAATTTCTAATTTGATTGTCTCCAGGGGGTCCTTAACAATGTGTGTGAGTGATTTGGATATTTAATATAACTTTAAAATTTTTCAGTCATATTTCTACAATGTCTGCAGTGTGGCAGTTTATAATGATGTCTAGCACTGGGGCATCATGCCACAAACATGTTGCATGATGTCCCACCCAGTCACATTATCCTGACACCAGGCCAACCAGTCCTAACATCTTAATGCTGAGTACCAAATGAGGCAGATGCTAGTACCATTTTTGGATGTCTTCAGTATGACATGGCCAGTGTTTGAACCCTTGACCTCCCTAGGCAAGTACTCTAACCACTTAAGCCGCCAAAGCTGTCCCTTAACAACATCAGTTTATTCATATTTCAAACTAAACAGAAGCTCTCAATGTAAGCAAATAGACAGACTGCTCACAGTCCTTTTCTGGTATCTAGAATAGTCCATTTCAGTAAAAATGGTGTTGCCTGTGTCAAGCATTTGTAATGGTTAGTTTTAATATTTCTAAAGCAATTTGAACACAAAAAAAAGGATGAACTCATGTATACATGTGTTCAAAAATTGTAAATCCAAAATATACAGAATTGTTGTGATTATCAAGTACCTGGAACTGTATCACATCTGTTGCTTGAAAACATAGACCCACCCGTGGCAAAAATGGTGACCATAGCACTAAAGAAAGTACCACTTTGTTCAAAATGGCTACAAGGTGTGAGTGGTGTTTGGAACCCCCTGGTAACATTCAGGTTAGAAATTATATTGGAAATACAGTACATTTTACGTCAAAGATATATTTTCTTTCAAAATTTCAGGGACTGCATTCTGGCTTGGAAAATATTCAGGAAATATCATGTTCATTCCATATGAGACCAGCATACAGTTCAATCCATTATTCCAAGGATTCGTTTTATTCTTCACCTACATGATTATCTTCCAGGTAGGTACCCCAAAAATTATAACAAGTGTGGCCTGGTGATTATTATGTTTCCTGGCTGTAAGGAAAAGTGAATTTGTCTGGATTTACCTGGCTGTAAGGTAAAGCAAATTTGTCAGGATTTTCTGGGCTGTAAGGCAAAGCAAATTTGTCCGGTTTTTCCTGGTTGTAAGGAAAATCAAATTTTGTCTGGATTTGCCTGGCTATAAGGCAAAGTGAATTTGTCTGGACTTGCCTGGCTGTAAAGCAAAGTGAATTTGTCTGGATTTGCCTGGCTGTAAGGCAAAGCAAATTTGTCGAGATTTTCCTAGCTGTAAGGCAAAGCAAATTTGTCCAGATTTTCCTAGCTGTAAGGCAAAGCAAATTTGTCCAGATTTTCCTAGCTGTAAGGCAAAGCAAATTTGTCTGGATTTGCCTAGCTGTAAGGCAAAGCAAATTTGTCAAGATTTGCATTTTAGGCTTCACAAACACTATAAGACCAGTATCAACCAACTTTGTCAGGGAGTAATGTTATCATCATGGACTTCCAACATAATGATATAAATCTGACACAAGATAAGTCAACTGTTACTAAAGATAGTCAAACCTTCAAATGATTTCATCAAAAAACACCACTCATCTAATTGGATCATAGTTGATAGAGAACTTTATAGTTTAAAGACATTTCAGGCGTGTATCAGTGATATAATTCTGCCATTTAGTAATGCTTGTGGTGCTAAAAATAGTAACAATTGTCAACAAATTTCTTCTTCAAATGCTCTAATTTTAATACTGTAAACATACCTTCACTAAGTACAGGTCTCTTCGAATCTAACTACGGCATTCACTGTGTCTGTGCTGGCTTATTTTTGCAGCAAAAGTGCTACAGGATCATCTTTTAAGGACAGTAATCAGAAGTGTGGTGTATCCTTGAATAGGGGATAGATGCCTATTCCCATCAGTTGTTAGTTAATACTTTTTTTTATTCCAGGCAATCATACTTTTTCAAGAGACTCAACAGATACCAAGCACTTTATGCCATTTCATCAACTTTGACCATGACTTCTGAGTTTTCTCATTTCCATATATTTTCATACTAAAATTTGCTCTTTCACTATCCCAGATGGATATTTTGCACTTAAACTGCCAAACTTCATTGTACAATAAGCTAACCAGCATGAACATGATTTTAACTGCCTTGTGGTCTATAGTACTTGATATTCATTCCATTACTTAACCTTCTTGTAAGAATCATCTGGCAAATGATCTTTTATTCCAAGCATTAAGACCATTTTAGTAATTTTCTCTGGGATTTATGCTTCACAATAAGTCCAATGTAATGCCTGTAGAAACAATGCCTACATTCCAGTCTTCTACATTGACAGACCTGCTAACCCTTATGATTTTGCCATAAGTCTGTTTGCATTGGCACATTTCTATAAGACTTGGTGCCAATGCAAACAGACTGATACAGGTTTTACTCAAGCTTAAACCAGTAAACATCTGAGATACTGGTGGCCACCTAGCAGGAACAAGGGAATTAGTCTGTGAGAGTTACTTCCTTTCATGTATAAGATTACACTATATTTCGATGGAAAGACTTGTGATTTTCAGGGAGGCTGAATTTTGAAGGAATAGAGTGTATTTTCCTAATGTTAATGTGATGGGGTAAGTATTTCAGAATAACATAATTTACTAAAAAAGTCCTTATTTACATCAAGAAATTTCAAATATATGAATCCTGTAGGTTAACTATTAAAAAAAGGCACCTGTCACTGTGATAGAAGAGGCTTCTAAGAAAATCTTTATTTGCAGAGTTTTCAGAGGTCTCTAATTTGAGGATGCTGTCAGTTTGGTCAGATTCTATTGAGATATTTAGGTGTTCTTGTTTTTCTACTCATAAAATACAGTCAAAGCAACAAAACTTTTGAACAACAACTTCTTTAAAAACTGCTTGTTACAGTTTGACTAGATTTAACTGAAATCAACCTGGCATGAAGAGCTTTCAAATTTATACAAATAATGCTGATATTCCATGAGATTTGGCTGCCATTACTTAAAACAGAATGCCTATAAATGACTTGAATGGTCTAGTGGTTAGAACATTGGCTTTGTATGCAAGACATCGTGAGTTAAAATCCTGGCCAAGCCAATGTAAGAAGAAAAAGGCACCAAAGAACTGCTGTGTGCAAGATAAACCTTGCAAGGAAAGATTTAAGACACTCCCACCTCCATGAGTCTTCCTACCTATGGGATAAATAGGGTGGTGGTAACATGAAATGATATGGCAGAAGGTTCCTAGATGAATTCAATAGCCACACGTTCAAGACCAGGGCGACACATTCAGTAGCATGGGTATCGGCTTGGTTGATAACTTGGAGAGGGATGGGTTCCAGCAGTTGCAACTGCCCATGATATGCCAGGGATGATGAAGTGACAATAGATATAGTTCTCATATGTTGGACACTAGGACAGAGGTGATCAGTATGCTACTGGTTCAACTACTATCAAAGTACAGGCAAGAGATGACCTCCAGAATCTGGTTTTTTGATTCCCATTCTTTGGAGAGATAATGTAATACCCTTTATATATCTGCCCATTAGTACTTATGTCAATGACTTAAGTATCCTTGAATAGATATAGTTCTCATATGTTGGACACTAGGACAGAGGTGATCAGTATGCTACTGGTTCAACTACTATCAAAGTACAGGCAAGAGATGACAGAGGTGATCAGTATGCTACTGGTTCAACTACTATCAAAGTACAGGCAAGAGATGACCTCCAGAATTTGGTTTTTTGATTTCCATTCTTTGGAGAGATAATGTAATACCCTTTATATATCTGCCCATTAGTACTTATGTCAATGACTTTTTCTGATTCTAAACCATGGCAAGGAACATGAATACAAGGCATTAGGGCTTGAACAATTGAAGTATAATCAGTGTTGCCTGCTTTGGGGTCTCATTTTGCCGTGGAAAAATCCTATTTTTGTTCTGTCATGATTTTTATCAATTTGGCAAAATTCCATTTCTTTCTGGCATTGAGAGGTTACATTGCTGCATATGTTTCCCACCTGTAGTTGTCTTTCAGGGGAAATCATGAGCATCTCCATCACTACTTATTACCATTGTAAGCTGCCCTTTTATATAATAAATAATATAGTTTGAACAAATGGAGTAAAAATAAATCTGTGACTTCTGTCCTTTACAAAAGTACTGTGATTACTATTTTCCAGGCTGTTATTCCCCTACCTCTCTATGTGTCTATTGAGATTGTCAAACTCCTCCAGGTGTACTTCATCAACAATGACCTGGATTTGTATTATGAACCGACAGACAAGCGAATCGAGTGTCGAGCCCTTAACGTCACCGAAGATCTGGGACAGATTGAATATGTTTTTTCTGACAAGACAGGGACATTGACAGAAAATGTGATGGAATTCAAAACTTGTACTGTATTTGGACGAAATTATCCTCATTGTTCAGGTAAGAAAATTGCTATCTTAAACTGGAAATATTTGCAATTATTTGATTTATACAATAAAGTTTTCTTTTTACATATGTTTTAGTCAAATATACATATTATACTGTATTAAAATTACACATGAAGATGTCTTATGAGTGATACTTAGTTGAATTACACAAATATGCACAAAATAAAGCAATAGTACTTCTGTACTAATGAAAGTACATTTGCAATCAGGTTGTCCTTTCCCTTGATATGATTGATGTCAATATTAAATTCCTGCTATATCAAACTCCACCTCAACAATCTCTGGTTTTTGTTTTTCATTTTGTTAATGAAAGTAAAGGGGTTGTGATCACTGAATACAAGAGTCAAAGAAGGAGACTGAACATACACTTCAGTATGTTGCAGAGCCATCAAAGCCAAACATTTCTTCTCAATTGTGAAATAATTTCTCTGGTGCTTGTTTAGACTTTTTAGGAAAATAGCACACTGGGTGATCAATGCCATTTTTATCTTCTTGAATCAATACTCCACCAACTCCTATATCACCTGCATCAACAGACATTTTAAATGAATTACTGAAATTTGGATCTGAAAGAACTGGTGCACCTTTAAGTTTGGCCTTTAATTTACCAAGAGTCCTCTTGGCATATGTCAGACTAATGCAGCCTGCATTTCTTACTCAGCAAAGTTCTCAGAAGTTCAGCAGTTATGGAAAAATTTGAGCAAAATTTCTAATAACATCCAGCCATATCTAGAAATTGCATCAGTTCCTTTTGACTTATAGGCACTGGGAATTTAAAGATAGCCTTGACCTTAATTTCTGTAGGCTTAACTTGACTGTGTCCCACAATAGGTCCTAAAAATGTGACACAAACATGGCAAAATTCACTTTTACCTCAATTAATTATCATATTTGCATCATTGAGTTGATCAAAGAATCTCCAAATGTTTTCCAAGTGATATTTCCAGGTGTATTATAGATGTTAATATCATTGATGTTTGCATCACAATTATCTAGAACAGATGTTATCATTTTCATTAAACAACGAAATGTTGACAGAACATTTTTCATTCCAGATGGCATCACTTTCTGTTGATAAAATCCATCTGGAGTTGCAAATGCCAGAATCCTTTCAAAATGCTGAACTAGATGACATTATTTTACATTTCCAATTTGGTCAAATCTGTCACCAATTCTTGGCATTGGAAATGAATCCATTTTGGTAATACTGTTGACTTTTTATAGTCAGTACATATACAGAATGTATTATCTGGTTTAGGCAAAAAATTACATGTTGAACTCCAGTTACTTTTACTTGATTCAGTGAAATCATTCTCCAGTAAATACAGAGTTTGTTATTTCAAACATTCCTGCTTGAGAGGAGTCATCTTGAAAGGATGCCATTTCACAAGCGTAGAATCAACAATCTCAGCATCATGATAGATTTTATTTGTTTGTGTTGGAGCATCAGGAAACAAGTACTCATATTCACATAATAGCTGTTTTAGTCCACTCTTGTCTTGTGGTTGTAGATGTGAAAGATTGATTAAACCAAAGTCACTACAGTAAGATTGCACCTCATTTTGATGGAATGGTACAACTAAATTGTTTGAATAATTATCTGGGCTATCTCTTCCAAAATACTCCTTTAATATATTTATATGGCTAAGTTATTTTTCTGCTTTTCTCTTGAGTGTTAATGATATAATTTACATAATTTATTTACTTTTCAATTGTATAAGGACCATGCAGTATAGCTTGAAGAGCTGAAAACTCCTTTTCCTGGTATTTTTATCATACCTTAAATTCATTTTTGACAGAGTGAAGATTAGTTCTTGCTACTTCAGAAGCCTTTGACAACTTATATTGGAAATTAGACAATAGTCAAGGAGAATTATCTTGGAATCTTCATTTAAAAGAAGAATCTTCATTTGAAAGAAGTTTCGCTTTTAATAACTTTAACAGTCCATGGACAGTATGCCCAAAAGCTGGTTCAAAGGGACTAAATCATAAAGATTTTTGAACTGATTCCACAGTAAATGAACACCCTGATCCCAATCCTTTCTTGTCTCAAAGCAATATGACCAAATTGTGTTCTTCAAAGTTTGATGAAATTTTTCTAAAGGCCTTTAATGTTCAGAGTGATAGGCAGAAGACTTAAGCTGTTGGATGCCTAATTCATGATTAACTTGTCAGAAAATTCCAAACATAAAATTTGACCCTGGATCAGTCTGTCAGACTGGACAGATTTAGGTAGGCCAACAAGTGTGAAAAACATTATTAAAGCTTTTACTTTTAGTTTTAATATTTCTCCAAGGAATTGCCTCTGGAAATTTTGTGGATGCACACATTATAGTTAACAAGTAACAGTTGCCTGACTTGGTCTTTGGTAAGGGACCAACACAATCTATCATTTTGCTAAGTGGTTTGTCAAATGCAGAAATAGGTTGCAGATGGGCCTTAAGGATTTCTGATTGGAGTTTTCCTACCATCTGATACATGTGAAAAGATCCACAGCATTTAGAAACATAACTTTTACTTATAATAAAAGTGATAAGTCTTATTAACTCCTAAATGTCCAGCTAAGGAAGTTTCATAGGTTACCCTAAGAATGTTCTATTGATATGACCTCTGAGCAACAGTTTGATGGATCACTGACCACTCCTTACCAGTCGGTACATCACATGGTCTCCACTTGCTCATAAGGACCCCATTTTTTCACAAAATAATGAACTGTTACTAGAGTGGTTTCAGTTTTTCTAATAACCCTCTGAAACAATCATGAGATCTCAGGATCTTGTTCCTGTTCAGCAATGAGGGATTGTCTTTTGTCATCCTGATTAGAATAAAAAGAACGATTTGTCAAAAGAGGATCACTATGATCAATAACTATTGATTGATCAATACAAGACATAAAGGTGACCTCATAAAAGACTAACCAATAAAAATGTGTCATCTAAAGGAATAATTTCCTGATCAGCATCCTTTTCATGACTTCTTTTTGTCATAGCTCTGGTAACTGCACAAGCAGGATACAAATCAGGGATTTCAGTCTCAAGAGGATAAACTTTTTATCCAAACAAGGCTTGACAGTTATAAGTAGATGGACCAAGACCTTATCTCTAGCTAGGACATTTGCTAGTAATAATGAATGCTCTCAATAGGTAAAGAAGTCACTGTTCCAGTAGACATGGGTCATGAGCCTCTGTCTGATGCCAAATTGACACAGTTTAGAGAAATATTAACAAAGTCACACTCTACTCCCTGAATGAGAAGAATTTCACTTAAAGAAGACTTCTCAGACAAAGGTAAAGTACCTGATAATGAAAGACTTTGAGAAGCTTATGTGTCCCTTAAAATTTTAACAGGGATAGGCTTGGCAGAATCACCAATAAGTGATATAGTATGAATGGTACATAATTCTCCATGATAGAATCAGGCTGGAGTTTGTTTGACTCAACCATTGTATTGTTTTCAGTACAAGACTGTTACCTTGACCTCTTTCAAATAAGAGCATTTGGAGTAGCTCTGTTTTTACCCAGTTGCTTATTTTTCAACCTGGAACAATCAGAAATAACATGCCAATTATTTGTACAATAAGTACATGTAGGAAGAGCTAGGGATTTCACATCAGCCATTTGATTTCTTAAAGTTTTGAGATTTGGAATTACTCATATGAGACTGAGATTTTCTGCTACAAAATTACTACGAAGAAGGCTTACTGATGAATGAAACTTTGTGACTCAAGGAATAGCAGCATTTTCCACATTTTTGGTCATCAAGGTCTTGAAATCATTATGGATGCAATTCTTGAACTCTTCAATTAATGTGAGCTGTCTGAGGTTATCATAATCTTTATCATCCTTCTTGACTGAGCACCACCTCTCAAATAGGTGTGCTTTTTCTCAAGCAAATTCAACATGGGTCTGTCCAATTTCTTTTCTACAAATTCCAAATGTCTGTCGATATGCCTCGGGTACCAACTCATAACCCTTCAAGATACATTTGTTAACCAGATCATAATCAGCATTTTGTTGTACTGACAGTGAAGTGAAGACTTCATGAGCTTTACCAGTAAGAATGCTTTTGTAATAATAAGTCCAATGCTCTCTTGGCCATTTCAGGTTTTCGGCAATTTTCACAAAGTAAGGAAAATATTTATCTTCCTTTTCTTCAAAAGATGGTACTAATGTTATATTTCCTGTAACATTAGAACCTGAACTTTTGTGTAAAGAAGGTGGGAGCATGCTCTGCTTGCCAGTTCTAATTCTTTTAATAATAATAATAATAATAATACTAATACTAATAATACTGATAATAATAATAATAATAATAATAATAATAATAATAATAATAATAATAATAATAACTTAGAACAGCTCCTAATCTTTAGTAGCTCCAGCTGCTTTACAATGTTAGATAACACATACAAACATATACAATAAGATTACAAAAAACCCCACCATGAATTACAAAGTGAAAAATGTTGACAATAATTAAGGAAACAAACATTATGAAGTTTTTAAGTCTATTCTTAATGTCGAAAAGGTTAGTTTGAAGGGCACTTTTGATTGAGATCACAGCGTCCTTGTGTCTAAAATCAAGTGGCAATTCATTCCATGTAGCTCAACCCTGGTACGCAAAAGAACGCTGTCCTTATGAATTCATTTTAACATTGGGAATGATGAGAATACAAGTGTTGGAAGATGAGCGCAGGTTCCTAGATGGGGTATACACATTGATGAGGTCTGATAGTTATATTGGACTGAGCCAGTCAAAGAAATATATCATAGTGAATAGATTTAATCTATATCACATTTCCCTTTCTTCACTCCACATCAGCCTTTGTATTTCCAACTCCTTTTCATCTTATTCTCTCTCTCTCTCTCACTCTCTCTCTCTCTGCATCTATATTTCCCTCTCCTCATTTTCTCACTACCTCTCCCTTTCCTCTCTCTGCATTGGCATTTCTCTCTCTTTTCTCTCTCCTCCTCTCTCTTTTTGCATTTACCTCTCCTTTTCCTCTTTCAGGAGTTGCATTTCCATCATTTCTTTCTCAAGCTGAAGCTTTGCTAATTTAAATTCCATTTGTTTTTAAACTTTAATTCCTTTAATTTTTTATTAAAACCAGAGATAGAGTTACTAATCAAGCCCAAAGCTTTATCATCTAAAATTTCCTTTTCCACCAAATACTGAACCAAAATTATTCTTTATTCTTGCTTTGATAAAGATGCTTTTACTTCTGAAATATCTTAATGTCTGGCAAGGTCAAACAATACATTTTTCATAGACTAACCTCTTCTGTTGGGGGGATTTCAAACAAAGTTTTCAACATTAAATGACATTGTGAATGCTTGTTAGTTTCACTAAAGGTTTGTTAAATGTATGAATTAAAATCGTTACCAGGGACAATGAAAATTTGGAAAGAAAGTAAATTTAAATTTTAAGGAAAATTTTTAATATCTCTGAAGTATTTAAAGAAATTCAAATCTCAGAGGAGCCCCCAATTTCTGTTATGATTATATGGTCTTAAACTATGTAACAGAAAAGAAGTGATTCTATGGTCTTAAACTATGTAACAGAAAGAAGTGAAACCAACAGTTTAGTAAAATCAACAAATAATTTATTTCCCTTCAACACATGGTGAAATTTCAAAAAACAATTATAGTATTGTGAATTAAGTCCCAAATAATTCTAAATATTCTATCACAAGTCCAATAGTTTAGAATGTTCTGAATGAATTTCAATAGTTTTGAATGTCTTTGAATGAGTCCTCAATAATCCCAAGATATTGTTTAGTCTAAAAAGTCAATGAGCACTTTGTAATTCCAATAAATAATTTAAATAAATAATTCCTCTCAAATTATATCCAAACACAACTGTAAGTGATTCCACAGACTGACTGTAGAACAGGAATGAATAATTGTTTTACAAAATCCTATATATACTAGCTTTACTTGACCTAAGACACAACAGAATTTCCTGGGGAAAAACCCAGGTCTTGAACTCAGATTCAAGTAAACATATTTGTTTACTTCTTAGAATCAAGACAAAAAATAAGGCATGATGGAATGTCCTTCAATCATGGACAGAAATTCAACTCTCTCTCTCTCTCTCTCTCTCTCTCTCTCTCTCTC
>JAECUM010018301.1:0-24884 GCA_016617855.1 Megalonaias nervosa
TAGTTCAAACATTCAAACGACTAAAACATTGAGTTTAAGGGAATCCTCAAATCAGAGTAAAATAATCCCTCTCATCCTAGGGACTAGACTGATATCCTCAGGAGATTCCAGAGAAGACATATAAGGAGGGTCTCAAATGGGTAATGATTTAATATTGAACTTATGAAACGAGTTGAATAATTTTCAGTTTTTGCGAGCCTTAGCGAGCAAAAGCTGAATATTATTCAACGAGTTTCATAAATTCAATATTAAATCATTACCCATTTGAGATTCTTTTTATCACATAGTTTTTGTTTAGAATGGAAAGAAAGAGAAGGGAGAACAAATAATTTTCGGCATTTCATCCTGGCTCAATCGAAGCACGTTTCAATTAGTACGCGTGAAAAATAGTCCCAGACAAGAATTGTAGTTGTGTTCAACAATTTTATACAAAATAACATTTAAAAGTGCATTTTTAAAAAAAATAAAAAAATAAAAGAGCAACCTGTCTTTCTAATCAATAGATCATTTGTCACAGACAGGATAATTTTTCAAAACTGGACCGCCGCTGGAAATTCCAAGGTGTTGTTACATAGTTCACTTGGTTACGTCTGCTGGGCTAGTGGAAGCGCCATATACGTGAGTTTGCATGTGGCTGTTCATAACGTTTCCTCCGAAATGTGTGTTTATTCCACAACAAACATTCATCACAGATGCTGTATTGGATCTAACAGAAGAAATAGAATTCCAGTTGTTTGATATTTCTCTGAAGGGAGTATTACTGGCTGTAGAAACTGTGCTGAATGTAGACGTATTGCTGAGAACTGAGGAGATTTGCAGGTGCTGATTTGCGTTCATTTGGCTGTAGTTATTAACTGATTGGATGTTTTTGTGACCAGATATTTGCATGATTTGATTTGGAGGAATGCAGTGGTCATTCAGTTTTGGGATTAAATGTTTTCGGGCACTGTGGTTGAATAATTTCTTGTCAGCAGGGAGACCAGCATTTGATTACATTTTCTTCATGAGATAAGTAAGTTTATTTATTCCTATTGGTTGACATTTAAAGCATGTTCGTCCTGGAGGTGGGGTGCATGATCCATATCTTGTGTTAGTTGCAACATAGAAGGACGAGTCTGCATCGCGCTAGGCCAAAGGTCGTTTAATCATAAATCATAGATTCTTACAGGGCACATATTTGGGTTTAATAACTCTAGTATCTAGAGGGTATATACCAGTTCTTGTTTTAGCTTGTCTTTCTGAAAATTCCAGGTATCTCAGACAATTTGAATCTTGTTTTTCCTGTAAATACCCCCAACACTTATCTTTATGTTCTGCCGACCCTCTCAGACCGAGATGTATTGTATTAAGAAGCCATTGTGTGCTGACGAGGCTTTCAGGTGTTGCATCACCTAGCAGGCCAGATGCCCATAAAGGTTCATCATCAGAAATTGGCTCCCCTTTTCTAGACAAATTTCCTTTTCCTTCACTCTTCAGTTGCATTTGTTTGTTTTTGACAACCTGCCGCAATTTAGCAAATTCTACTCCAGAGGGCAAACTGGTGGAATAATCATATTTGCGAAGTTGCCTTTCAAAACAAGACAAAAGAAGCCCCTGACTGAATTTGGCTCATAGTTTGACCCATCGCTCTTTTCTACACTAATAAAGAATTTGCACAGGATATTACATAGTTCATTTGGGGGAATTTGATGAATCTCCCTATTTTCGTTTATATCGGGTTCGTTGAAGAAGGCCTTTACCAGCTTTAGATCATAAAAGTGTTTCGTATATGTCATTAAATTGCTTGTGTGTTAGTTTTAAAATTCTTTTTTATTTTATTTTTGTTTCATTACATTTTATTGTAATGATTATTTTCACCGGATTCGATATTTTCTTTTAGTAATGTTGTTTATCTAAGACGTTTTAGTTCACCTTGGTCCGCGGTAGTGTAAGCGCTACGCGAAAACGATTGGCTATTGCCAAGGTCATTTCGTCTAGTCTGAATAAACAATGTTTTATTTTTAAATTTATTTCAGAGTGAGAGTAGATAGGGGTTCTTGCTACGTGACGAATTGCATTTTTCTTATTGCGTTGTTCAAGTGTTAGGAGACCACGTAATCTATCTCGCGAGAATGGGATGATAATTCGGGTGGATATAATACCCTTTATGAGCGCTCGTCAGTCAGTTGTATTTTGGAAACCTAGAAGGCTGGATAGGTTTTTATTGTTGAAACCAGATTGTTTTTGAAGTTCATTTGTTTTTGTAATTTAATAATTTATTCTCTAGAAAACCAAACGAGTGTACTGTTTTATAAATTCTGGGAGAAAGAAATTCAGTGGAAATTTATTCTGGAATTATTCGGAAACATAAACTGTGATTCAATTGAGGAATAGTTGCTATTTGTAAAAGGGCACCATCTGACGTCATCGCCTTCCATATTGGAACGTCGTCGAGATTCGAACTTGGATTCTAATAGAACTATTTAGTGATAGGACTTGTATTTTTCATTCTTAGGATTAAATTTTGGATTATATTCACAACGCGTAAGTCCTATTTTGCAATTTTTACATTGTTTTCTATGAAAATAAATTATTTTGTTAAAATATACAAAGCTTGTTGACTTCACTATTTTCCCTTGTTATTATTGTGCGAGCCTACACGTAACAAAAGGATTTGCTTAAGGTATTCTGCTTTTTGATAATGTCATCTATGTCTGAATCACCCACTGGCGTAAATCTTGATCTATTCTTTCCTGCATTTTCTTTGTTCGCTTTCTGGACAGTGGCCGGTTGTGTCGTCGGCGTCTGCTGTTGTGGCTCTGTCTCAGGTGTTGTTACAGGAAGCATTATGTGAGTCGGATCTGCTGGAATCACTGATTCTTTGTTGTTGGCAAACCTTACTCTTTAAAAAAACCGCATCACCTCTGCTCTGTGTTTCTATCACCATAGCATTTGAATTGCCTATGTTTACTCTGGTACCTATTATATATACAGCGTCCATTACTTTAATAGTAAATTGTTGTAAAGCAAAGTAGTTCTAGTGGGCGGGGACAACCAAAATTCCCGTGGTCGCAGCCAATCATTAAAGAGATTAATGCACAATAATTTCATGGGCTTATCTGGACCAATCAGAATCACATAAAGTGATATGTTATAATATCAAAAATATGAAGTTACTTGCACGCATACCTTTATTAGGAAGGAAACTAAAACCGACTACATGGCGGTATATATATATATATATATATATATATATATATATATATACTATATATATATATATATATATATATATATTCGTGTTTTTTTTCTTTCTAGGTTGTAATGCCACTTTTAAGCAGAGTGGCTGTAAATAGCGGAGAATTAATTGCTGAGTTCCAATCTCCGTAGAGTACGAATTAAAACTTATCAAACTTATATGATATTATTACTTGCATTAATTCTGCCTACCATTATTAAGCATTTTCCTATTGAATCCATTGACAGCACTTTCCCTTTTGACTGATGTATATTTATAATTCTCTCTCTCTCTCTCTCTCTCTCTCTCTCTCTCTCTCTCTCTCTCTCTCTCTCTCAATTTTCAAGCATTCGCAACAAGTTGAAATAAATTAGTTGAAACATAATAAATTTAAGGTTTAATTCCTGTAGAAACAGCCATGTAAAGTTTTGCAAACGCAACTGATTTTGTGTTTTATTTGTTTGTCTTGTCTATGTTTTGTATTTGCCTTTGTGAAAGACTCATTAAGAGTTGAAAGCGCTTAGGCTAGTTAGATACTAGTTTTGCACTGTTCTTTGTCAGTTTATTGCCTTTATCTTAATCAATCTCTGACTAACGTGATCCCTTGCTGGATCCAGTGCATTTGAAAGGACTGGTATTCGCCATATGATTTGTATTCTTTAGATTATCAATCTCGTATGGCACGATCTACCTTTGGTGTGATCTAACACCCTTTCAGTTCTGTATTTTATGTCGTGTTAGTGTATACGTTCCAATTTTTTCCTTCTTGTACAGCCATGCACAAATGAAATTATTTATTTTTTGCAGCAGACACAATTTTTTTAAAAAATAATTCTCTAAATTTGCTTAATAGCCTATGATTATTACTATTACAATGAAATATCCGGGATATAAATTACGTCTACTTAAAATGAACATAAAACAACAGATGTCGTTACCGCTCGTCGATTTCTAGGTCAGTAATGATATTTTTAAGCATCCCCAACAAGCTGAAATAAATTAGTTGAAACATAATAAATTTAAAGGTTTAATTCCTGTAGAAACAGGCATGTAAAGTTTTGCAAAAGCAACAGATTTTGTGTTTTATTTGTTTGTCTTGTCTATGTTTTGTATTTGCCTTTGAAAAAGACTCATTAAGAGTCGAAAGCGCCCAGGCTAGTTAGATACTAGTTTTGCACTGTTCGTTGTCAGTTTATTGCAGTTATCTTAATCAATCCCTGACCAACGTGATCCCTTGCTGGATCCAGTGCATTTGAAAGGAATGTTATTCGCCATATGATTTGATTATATATATATATATATATATATATATATATATATATATATATATATATATATATATATAGATAGATAGATAGATAGATAGATAGTAAATCACGCCTTCAAATTAGCCTATAGAACTTTCTAATTGTCTTATTGAAAAGAAAATATTTATCGTAAAACGTTGATTTGTTGTGTCTGAGCAGAAAACAATTGCCTTTTGTTTTCCTTGACTGGTTCAGCTAATCTACCGATAGTAAATGTCCGAAGAATTCAGATTCTTGATCAAGTTGTATGTCCTTAGAATGGTGTATGCATACATGCATATCTCTATATATATATATATATATATATATATATATACCCCTTAGTATCAAAAACATATCATTCAAATTTCCGCTTATTACGAAGGTATTTTGAAGTTGCCAAAAGAACTCATATTTAATAAAATTAAAAGTTTTGATGTCAATTAGAAAGTAACCATTTCCTAATGCAAACAAATTTTGAATCCCCGTGTTTTAAAACATAATGACTAGTCATGGGCTTTAGTCGAATGTCCCAATGATGACTTTGCCAAAGTTGCACTGCGTCTGACGCATTTTTGAAAAGTACATGGTTGCAGTCTATAGTTTTCTTTCTCGTCGGTAAAAAACAAATTAAAAAAAGCTTATTTAATACTTTTGATATTAATGCTTTCCTTTATTTTTAACCGACGAGAAAGATAACTATAGTATGAGTGAGTTGTAGTATATTAGCTGGTCATTAATATTACCGTGTCTTGCGCTTTAAACAAGCTAATTATGTTAACGTATTAAAACCTCAGGGAGCGAAAACAATTCTCCAAGAACTGTGCTTAATATATAACAACTGAACAATACTCAAGTAATACAAGGTCGTTCAAGTTAAGGCTTCTTAAAGTTGTACGTATGTTTCCTTCGAAGATATTAAAAGTTAAAGCGATAAATATAGACACAAAATCGAATTTCTCAATATTGTTGATATATGTATGTATGTATGTATGTATGTATGTATGCATCTATGTATGTATGTATGTATGTATGTATGTATGTATGCATCTATGTATGTATGTAGGTATGTATGTATGTAAGTATGTATGTATGTATGTATGTATGTATGTATGTATGTATGTTATTATGACTCCATCGTCTCAAGCTAAGTAATAGAAAAGAGCGAAAACCATGTTTTGCAAAATTCAGCCAATAATTTATTTCCCTAGTTAAAATTTAAAAAGAACTTTGAGTATTATGAATTAAATGACAAATGCTATAAAAGGCTGTATCATCAGTTATAATGAATAAAGTTTCCAATCGTGTTCCCAAAAAGCTAACACTGAATGTGTTGATGTGCCTGTAGTAGCCTGTGACGAGTAGGTGTGCCAACAGTCTTTTGATGAGTGACAATAATATAATCCAATATGTCCTTGTCTTCACTACATTTCCAAGTTAATGTTTCTGTCCAAGAATATTATTTGAGTGCACCTTGTATTTCCAGCGAATAACAATTTGAATAAATAATTTTCATCCAAATCAAACACTGAAAACAACATCAGAAGAATTTCTCAAGTACACAAGATTATAGAAGAAAAAACAAAATATGGTAGGGTATTGGAAAGAAGTTACAGATGTTCAGTTGTTTAGAGTAAATACAAAAGCAAAACAATATAGTTTGATTAGTTTGGAAACACAAAAGCAAAAGCATAACAAACAATAAAATATTATGGAATAAACACATCCTTTGTGTACAAAGTTACCACAAAATGTAGTATAGGTGCCGTTGCTAATGACGAGAACGTTCACCTCGCCATAGTGTCATGCACAACGTTGTCAGATGTCCATATCATCGTATCATCACATTGCTCTCAGCAATAAAGATTAGTTTCACATTTGTTAATGATGTATGTTGTCGGCATGCCTCTATCTTTACATCATTGTGGAACACTGCACTTCTGTCAGATTCGTTTTTGAGATAATGTTGTATTAAGGGCAGATGATATATATCTTAAATTAAAAGCATTCCTTCAATCAATGAAGGAAAAATAAAACGAGGTGTATGGTTTGAGCTTCACAGCTTCCACAAAATTTCATGCTCTGATGCATGTGGTCTGCATGAGGTTTTGTGTTGCTGTGAAAATTTCCGAATAAACTAGGACCATTTTAATCTCTTCCGATTCAGAAGGAATTGTCTATTAGTCTAGCTGATCAATATATCGTTTTTCTAGTCAGAATTATTCTGTTTAAATAAAGTTTCTGAGGCTTGAAAAGGAATCGAAAATAAAGTTCTCGCAATCGAAATGTCCTACAATAGCACTGATATGTGATATAAAAGTACCTTACTCTTTCTTTATTCAATATTCGAACAAAATCGGAAGCCTAAACATTCTTAGTTCATTTCACACATTTGATCATTGTTGCTTCTTCCCTTTCACTGAGCATCCAATCTCAGCTACTAATTTAAGATTCGAACTCTATGGTAATCAAACAAAGCATAATAATAGAATCTTGTACATATAAAATGCATAACTAGACCTGATTCAGAGAAATACATGCACTCGTGTTTTGAATTTGATACAATCCATGATCTTATCAAATGTCAGGATTCACCTATTTAAGATAAAATCATACCTGTATAGAAAAAAAAAACGAAACTGTGGAGTCGTACAAAATGAGAACAAGATTATTATTACAAATCACTCATAATCATTGGACTAACTAATATTTGCGCACTATTTATGCCTTGGAACAATGACATGATGTGTCTCTTTGCATCAGCAGCCTTTTCCATCGATTGCTAGGAAAACATGACTGGATATTAAATAGTCGGGCACTAAAATGGACCTTAATCCAGTGTTGCTTTTGAGTGAAACTAACCTTCTTCTAGGATTTCACCTAGCAACAAAAAGTCGATTTCGGAAGAAAAGTACATAGATGTTGAAGACTCGACCATCTTTGTTCTTTGTTCTTCTGCCTCAGAGTTGGTGTGAGATCGTAAGCCGAAAATAATAGTTATGGCGATTATAGAACAAGTTGTTTTGGTAGCAGGGCGAGAGTAACTACACGAGCATTCTTCTCGGGTGAAGAGCCTTTGTCTTATGTCTCGTTAAAGGGCACCCTAACTGGTTACATTTTGGTCATCGGCGTGTGTAAGAACACTACCAAGAAGGCATCAAATGGGTTGAATATTTGAAACTCAGCGAATGGCAAATGATAACCCGAACTGGTGAACTATTAGGGATGTAATAGAAGCAACACAACTTATGTCTGCAGTACGTTATGACAGTAATCCTGTCGCTATATACAAATTATACGGATCAAAACACTAAGACGGTTCTTCCGATGAAAATGATAAATTCTAAAAATTAAGAAGACCTATAACATTTAAAATCATAGACAATATAACTTTAACTAAATAACACATTGAGTAGAAACAGTTATGAACAATTATGAAAGGAATCGTTGCAACATCTTATCTGGATTCAGTAAAAACAATACAAAATAATACTGCATTCATAAAATATTCCTCTAACAATATAAATTAGAGGACATCACTGCAGTGCATCATCCATAACATATTTATCTCTTATAAAGAACAAAATGTAACCAATGTTCTGCGACTTGACGCCACAGTTCAGAATCCGCCGGCTAATGCAACTCACACTCAAAATGGATGACAAGTTGATTTCGAAATTGATACCATACAAGCGTATGAAACAAACAACGATGGCTATAAATTAAACCGACAGAATAATCAACTACATATATTTAACTAGTAAGGCTTCATATTCACGATGGTGTATCGAGCTTTAAACAAAAGCGAATGAATCAATTGTAACTAACTAAATATTTTATTTAATGTTTTGTGGTCGAGCTACGAGCAAAAGTGTTGAACTAATTTAACTTTAGCTAATAATACAGATCAAGAAATGATGTCAAAACATGACTTTTAACATACCTCTAGCTACTTTCCTGATATTGTATTTGTCAGCGAGATTCGTGAAAATCATATTGCATTATATTTCCTTTTAATTCAAGAAAAGGATTCAGACAGTGCAAACACTGATAAAGTCATAGCATTAATGTCATCGTGAGTGCACTTATTGATATAAATAGATCTGAAATTGCATCCTCACATTGGGAAACTGCGACACATGTTTAGGAATTTTAGAAATAAGTCTTTTCAGTTTTTTATATTCATTCACATATGAAGCCAAGTCAGTTAAATACAAAACAACGCAATTCCAATTTTGCACTCATCATTTTTATAGGCAAAGAGACATGCCTGCACCACTTCCAAGACTGCGTCTTCATCTGCTGATGACTCATACACCATTATTACCATTACCGTCACCCATGAAGCAGCAGGGAGGGTGAACCCTACAAATTGGATTCTAGCAAACATATCTAAAACAAAGATTTCACACGAAAAAATTTTTAAAAAAAGGTCAATAACGTCAAACTGAAACCTCTAACTTTCCGTGATGAGAATACCGGTGATAAAATCACTGGGTTAGTTCGCGCTGTTACACTTAGCCGTTGACATTCGTGTTTATAAAATTTTGTGAGTGATCGTTTATGTAATCGTGCGCGTCATTTTTGTTAGCCCACCATCCCTGCTGCTGTAATTAAACCATTGCATTATAATAATGATCGGCGAAGCTCACTCAGCACGATTAGCTCGAGAACGACTAGAAGCAATTAAGAAATATCTACCTGTCCGTGAATCTGTCAGACAACAGTTACAAGAGCGTCAACAAACACAAGAAGAATTTACGGAATCCGCAGAACAATTATTTAAACCCATCACTGAAACCACTAAAGGCATTGTTCCTGTGTTAAAAGAAACGGCAAAAGAAACTAAAAAGATAGCGGAGCGAACTAAAAAGACAAAGAAAATTTTACGAGAACTTCCCGCTGAAATAGCTGCGGCTCAACTAACTGAAGAAACAGATCAAGCAGAAGGTGATACTCAACAAGGACCAGAAGCACAAGCCAGCGCCAGGGTTAAATTGCATGATAAATTCGATGAGGATTTCATTGTCGGCATTGCCAAGTATGATATACCTAAATTAGCTGAAACTGCTTTTTTAACCTATGATAACCGGCGAAGATATCTGAAACCCGAGTACGCCGATGATAGTATCTCTCTCGAGCAATGGTACAAATGGATTTATTGTTTACGTTTTAATGTCGATCAAGCTCGAGCTAATGACAAAAAATATATTGCTTACATTACAGCTATAAAAAATATGACGTTGGCTTTTCAGAAAATGCAACAACAATAAGAAAAACAAGAAGAAGAACAACAACAACAAAAAGAACCAAAAAGATCAGTATTTGATTATTTTAAACCTGGGTCTGTTGACACCATCCAAGATCCAACATATACAGAAACTATTGCAGCAAAATATGAATCTCGAAGTAAATATTTAAAACCTGAGTATGTTGAAGAATTTGATCTTGATAATTGGATTACGGCTATATATCTCGTTTCTAGAAATATTGAAAAAATAGATGACTTTGGCGATTACGATGAGTTTGAGAAAATGTAATGAATCGAATAAAATTTTCTGAGGAAAAAAAATCTAAAAAATTAACTCCACCTCGTGAACCAACTCAACCTAGCGAACCAGAACAACCCCGTGGCTTACTTGGTAGTGTATCATCTTATTTTTCACCGTCTGGTAAGAAAACTGGCAGTGGAATCACTTGCCCCGACAGTGTTGTAGCTGACGTAGACAGATTGGAAGTTCTTGTTGGCGGAAAACGAGCTGGTAATAATTCTCCAGAAGTTATTAACGAAATCACATCCATTTGTCAACGATTATTTACGGCGGCATTATGGATATTAACGTGTATCGATCTCTCATTAATGAAATTACCGATGATTATTACAGTGACTAAGTCACTGATTAAACAGTTAAATAATTAATTATAATAGATGATCATAAACGCTAATCAACGCAGACCAATCATGGTCAGGGTGGTAAATGGACAATTACCTGTATACGAGACATATTACGGAGATGGGTTAGGTGATGTTCTTAAGGGTTTATTATCGAGAATCGCCCCGAAAGCAATACCAATTTTAAAGCAATTAGGCATGAAAGCTACTGATGTTATTCGTGAAAAAGCTCCTGAAGTCGCCGGTAAAGTAATTTCTGCCATCAAGGATAGACTAGCACGATTAATACGATGAAAATCTCAGCCACCAGTAAAATTACCCAGCACTGAAGCGATGCTTGTAAGTGTTAGTAAAGTAATAAATCAAGCAGCAAATCAAAAACTAGCAGCGATGACAGAGTCATTGGCCGAAGAGGGGGAAAAAATGTAGCAGCAAGTCTGATGGCTGGCAGTGGACTTCCCCGCAGTGGTCTTCGTATTAGACGATGATCAATAACATAGAAATGTTCAAACGTATATCCGATCCCGCATTTGACATGGACGCGCCGGTTCGCAAGGATGAGTCTGTGCGTGATTATCAATATTATTCTTATGACGCTCGAATGCCAAATCAGCGTGGACGAATAGAATTACAAGTTAAGATACAAGTAGATATTTCTTGCCCGCTGAAGCATTTATCGAGGTTGAAGGTAACATTTTTAAAGTGGATGATACTGAATACGATAACGATGTTGGTTTTGGTTTTTTCAACAACGGTATCATGGCGCTGTTTGACAGTGCCACGTACATGATTGATGGAAAAAATATTGAATCTATTCAGAAAGATGTTGACGTTGCCACGACGATACTTGGTCTTGCGCGATATAGCGATGATTTTTCAAGATCAGCTGGTCCATCAATGATGTTTTACAAGGATACTACTGATAGTCCAATTCATAAAAATGTAACCATCGGCAACGTAAGAAATGCCGCAGGAAACGCAGAAACTCCCGCAGTATTATCAATGAACCCAAATTTCAACTTAGGATTTGCATCACGTAAAACAATGTTAAAAGACAGAATGTTTTCATGTGCGATTCCGCTATCACATATTTTCGGATTCTGCAGAAATGTTAGAAAAGTTATTTTTGGAGCTAAGCATACAGTTGTACTTGTAAGAAAAGCCACGAATGATGATGCAATATGGCACGTTGAAGGAGCTGATCCAGCTGCAACTGCGGCACTTCATGGTAAAGTAGTACTAACAAAGCTTTCATTGTGAATGCCAGTAATGACCCCAACAATATCTGAAGAAGATCGTTTACTTTCTTTTATGAGTAGCGGCGGCAGATCGACGTTGTTATGGTTGACCACGACCACGGATGCTATTCAAAGTGCAATTAATGGTCTATTTACATGGCAAATAGCTTCTCAGCAAGGTATTTCTGCACCGCGACATATATTTATTGCGCTTCAAAATAATGCACGAGGAAATAGTCAGATACGTGGCATTATGATATTTGACAAACTCGGTGTTTCTGAAGTGTCGCTGAGAATAAATGGGCATCAAGAACCATCTGAGGATATTTTATTGAATTTTGATCAAAATCATGTAGCACGTGCATATCATCGACTGATGTCGTTTATGGGACGTGATCTAAGTATTGATACTGGTTTACAAATATCACAGTTAGATTTTACAACGCTGTATCCGATTTATTATTTTTCGCTGGAACATTTAGATTTGTTTAGACAATCTGTCGTTGACATACATTTTCGAGCTCGTGTGACGCGAGGAGCTATTGATAATTACAGAGCAATCGCTGTTATATTATCCGATGAAACAATGATACTTGAAGGTGTTGGTGGCCGCATGAGAGTCGTTGGTGCTCCCGTCGAAAACATACAAACGCTGATTTAAATCAGTACATTTTCTATAAATGTCATATCATCATGTTAGTGTCATTCTGACCCCTGGTCAGATTAAACGATTACAATCACCGTTAGCATCACGATGTGGAACAAAAGTAACATTAAAACACGATCAAATGTCCGGTGCAAATAAATTATCGTTGACCGAGCGTCAGTTTAAAAGATTCAACGAAGCTAAACAGGCCTCGAAAGGAATACGATTAAATCTTTCCGTGGGCGCCATTAAAGATTCTATTAAAACCGGAGGAATATTTCCGCTTCTGGCTGAATTACCGGCGCTGTTTGCCGCGGCCGCACCAGCTATCGCAAAACCTGCCGCGTTAGGTGCTGTTGGAGCCGCATCTGGAATGGTACTGATAAAAGCTGTCCAAAAAGCAACAGGTGGATATATTGGATTAAAAAAAAAAGACGACGACGACGAGTCGGAAGCGGTCTGAGACTTCCAGGGTCTCGGCCTCACGTTTGGGGGCGCGGATTAAGAATTTCAGGGACTCAACGATGACGTCGTTGACGGCTTCGCCGTTGACGATAGTTTCACTATCGAATTTTGATCTCATCAACGCCGCTAATCCGTTAAATATAAAGAATTTTAGAGGTGTTTTTATGCGTGATCAATTACCGAAAAATCCGGCACTGTCAGAAACAGGTATTATTAATCTTGATTCATCAACGGGGCCAGGTACTCATTGGGTCGCACACGCCATTGATCCACGTGGAATTGTTTATTTTGATTTGTACGGGTTGGTGCCACCTGTAGAATTTATGAAATATATTTCACCGCTGACTTCGTCACGACGGAACATCCCAGTGTGGTATTCAACTCTACCAACACAAACATTAACGGATCCACCAATATGTGGCCGTGAAGCACTAGCAGTACTTGATGCCGTTTCAAGATCAACGAAACCACCTCATAAAGTTGTACATGAATATACATTAAATAATCGCTAATCATATAATGGTAGATGTCTACGGAAGACCTGCTGCGGCGCCTGGTAAAAAACAACTCAACATAGTTTTATCAGATTACATTACCAAGGATGACTTTGCTTCGTTGACGAATTTAACATCGGTAGACGCCAATGAAGTCGTTGTATTTCAAGATCAATTTGGTGTTTTGAAAACGAGTAATCTCAAATGGACTGAAATTCTTCGTAGAGTTGTTGGATCAACCGAAGGTAACATTGCAACGTTTACTAACATCGGAACAATCAGAGATTCATCTGTGTCTAGTACAGGAATTCGAGATGATATTCAGAAAAGTGTTTCTGATCGTTTAAAATCCACTGGGGGTATTATGACCGGCGAAATTAACATGAATTCAAATAAAATTGTTGCTCTACGATCACCGGACGGCGACGAAGATGCCGCAACGAAGAAATATGTGGATGATAGCGATACCACGATCAAAGATAGAGTAAATACACTTCGAGCCGAGTATGACGTTCATGTAGGTGCGTTTAATAATACTCGTAGAAATTTTCAAAAACTTAATAAAACCGCTGAAGAATTCTTTGGAAGTCCACCAACTGTTGACATAAATTTCAAAGATATGAATACAAAACTCAATGATATTGTCAGTGGAATTCCTAATATCACTGAAAAAACGAATCTGATTAAAATTCCACACAAACAAATTAACAACATCACGTACATGGTGGCGTCTGGGGTATCAACGTGGACACCGCGCGATAACACTCTCGAACATACCGCAGAAGTAACTGGGTTACACAGGTTGTCCATGTATGGTTTGGAAATTACTGCGGCCACTTCATTATCGCCTAATGTATATCATAATCCTTTACTGGTGATGCTAACCAAGGACACCAAATAAACATTTACGTTGATATCAACGGAAATACCCCCGAGACGTTACTGGTGGTGTCTGGAATTTATCACTGTCTTAGACGACAACTAAAGTATAATGATAGACGTTCAGCGATACAGATACGATCAAGTAACGACATGGCAGAATAAATTAAAAACGATCATCGATAATTATACAGCAAAAATAAAGAAGTATCGTAGACGTGCAACCGTCGTTGATATCATGGCTTATTCGGTTTCTACGCTAGTTGCTGGAACCGGCCTAGTATTATCAACGATAGCATCGCTATCGACGATGACGGCGCCGATCGTTGTAACAATCATTGTTTCATCATCGACGTCGATCGCTGGAATATTTAATATAATCGCGGAAAAGATAAATACGTGCACGAATGAAAAATTGAACGAGTACACGATGAAATTACATACTGCAACGACCGCATATTCTAAATTGTCATCGTTGATTTCTTCGCCGCTCAATGATGGAATAATATCCGATGAAGAATTCAGTATCGCAATAAAGATATACAATGAAGTATTCAACGTCAGTGACACAGTCACCGTCGTCGTTAATGAAAAAATTCCTGAACAGGATTTAAAACAATAATAGTATAATAATGGCTGAGTCAAGGGAATTATTACAACAGATCGTCACTAATACCTCTCCGGTAAGAACCATAATGATATCAGCGAGTTCAACTTCGCCTGAATTCAGTATTAATTTTCCAATCGCAATACCAGCTTCCGAGATAGGTCTAGCGCAATTACGTGTTTATCACAGCTGGCCCAATATTAGGTCAACGTCGTTTGGTGTACTACAACCGAATAATTCATTAGTATTTGCAAATAAAAACAAAGACGATGGAACTCCCGATTGGCAAGTAGTCAGTGTGCCAACGGGAAATTATCAAATAGAACAGATCAATGAAGAATTCCAGCGCAGAATTAAAGCCATCACAGGAAAAGAATCAAAGATTGTCATTACCGTCCACGAGCCAACGTTGTCGTCGGCGATTGAAATATTATCACCGGATTACGCCGTTGACATATATCAAAGTTCGATCAGATCAGTGTTAAGATGGCCTGAAGTTGAACCTCCATATGTAGGTACTGCTGAACCAACCAAGAATGAATTTATCATGACAGTAACATCATCAGAATTTTCGCAACTCATCCATGATAACATCGGTATTCATTCGTATAGTCCACCAGATTTTCTCATAGGTGATGATGGAACAAAATATCCCACACGTATAATTTCACTGTCAGAATCAACGAGTCTTGGAGACAGTATAACGTTTAAAAATAATTTTAGAAAACTTTCCACGGCCATTCATGTTGAATTTGATCGTAAATTTACTGATCTAAAACATTTATTCTTGTCGCGGTCGCAACTTTACAGTGATGATGTAAAACAACAAATCATAGAGGTAATAAAACAACTAAATAAAATTATATCTGATGTAAATTTTGCTAATCGAGCTATTATGGTAGGTTTAGCTAAATATAAAGGGATGATAGATGGCTTTCAAGAATTCCTTAGTCATTAGAAAATAACACGAGAACAGCTCCAAACATTTGTGGTACCCGAACTTAACACGGATGGACTAAAAAAGAAACTCAACGACACTATCGATGATTACTTTCCTCAAATCCTCGAATCATGGAGCAAAATAACTCCACCATTAAATATCCTCAGATACAATAACAACCCATATGGTGGTGGCCGTCATGTCTCACCGGGTATCGTTAATATCACATCAACGATCGCTGTCAATCTAGTATGTGACGTCGTCGACGGCAGTTATCAAGTGGACACTGATAAATCCAACCAGGTCCAACAAGGATACATTCTCTACTCGTTTACCCCTCAAGTCCCTCCAGGTTATTTGATTGTATCAGAACCAATCAACGTTGTTTATTTGCGATGTCACAGTCGTCTCTTATCACGGATAAATTTCAAACTTACTGACCAATCTGGCCACTTGCTCGATCTTAGGTCGGAGTCGCTGAATATAAACTTGTATGTGCGTTCGTAGAACGTCACGCTCGTGAGCGTCGTCGCCGTAACATAGATAAGGAAAACACCAAGCAAAAAAAAAAAAAATAAAGATAACGTCAATGATACAACAATTATTTTTTAACGGTTTAAAATCAGCTGGGACAACTTTACAAGTAGGTATTCTAGCTTCGTCGGCGTTGTCGGTGACGCAGTCACTAGTGACACAATCACTACAGTCGCACTCAGTGACGAAGTCACCGTCTTTATCTTTAGCCAGTAATTCTTCCGCGTCTTCGTTTGTCAACTCCGTCATCGCCATGATATCTTTCAGCTGTTTTATACGAGCGTGTACGAGCCTTTTCGTTTCGTATTCGTGAGATAATTCTAACCTAACCCGCTCGATGGCCCGTGAAAGAGGAACAAATAATTTCACCTGTGTATCAGTGATTGCCGCCAGCGATCGTAACATCGCCTGCTGAATTATCTGTATAAATCTATAATCGGCGGGTAAAGTATACCTATTTTCTGACCTCCGAAATTGTAATGATTCAAAATCGCTCATTATTTTTTCAGGATCAAGTTGGTCAGATATTTTCACGCCGCTGTGTTGTAATTTCTTAATAGCAGAAATAATTGATGTGATGTTTTCGTGATTCATTATTTTTTAGATTATAAACTATTTGTCTAAAAAAAAATATTTCTGAGTAAATATTTCTGAATAAAAATAAAATATTTGAGAAAATCTGACCAAAGTCACAATTTTGTTGGGTATATTGCCCAACAAATTCATAAAATCTGTACAGAATTCATAAAAAATCTAAATCATAATAAATATTTATAAAAAATCTGAATCAGAATAAATATTTATAAAAAATAAAATATTTTACAGAATCTGTACAGAATTCGTAACGCTGACGGGTAATATACCCATCAAATTCAGAAAATCTGTACACAATTCCAACACTGACGGGTATAATACCCATCAAATTCAGAAAATCTGACCAAAGTCACAATTTTGATGGGTATATTACCTATCAAATTTAGAAAATCTGACTGATTTTCATAAAAAATAAAATTTTATTATAATAAAAATATATTCTGAATCAGATAAATATAAAAATATATTCTGAATCGGATAAATATAAAAATATATTATTTCTGAATTACATAAAAATAAAAATATATATTTTATAAATTCAAAAATAAACAACGCAGCAATGATGCACAGTCTAACATTCCACTGGGTCCCTTCTGCCGGTAAAGCCTTTACCAATAAGATCCTAAGAGTCCCTTGTTGGGGCCTTAAGCCCACGGGGCACTCTTTCATTGGTCCACAGGCACCTTATTGAGACTTTTTGGTCCGGCGGGCATTCTTTCTGAATGCCCCTATGTGGGTACCCTTCTGTGAGGTCACCTTGACGTTGTCAAGGGTCGCGAGTTCACATCACCCTGCTGTTTATTTTGGGGACACAAGCGATTTCATGTAACCCCCCCAAAAAAAAATCAAACCCCGGGGTAAGTGCAAAACTGCACCCACCACGTTGTTCAACATGGTGAGGGTTACATGAAATCTCATGGGGCTTTTTTGCGCCCCCACTATAATAGCATCTATCGCCGAATGCAAGATAATATATTTTTAGCATTTTTGGAGACTCGAACACGCAGCGTTTACACCAGTGGATCTGCACGCCAACAAAGTTCGGACGCCTTAACACCACGGCTATCGGAGCTGTTATGAATATACAGTTAAATTTAAGGATATACATATTCACACTGTCTCACCAGTGACTGTGTCATGGACGGCAAATCCCTACACCGAAATAATATTCTGTTTCTGAATAAATTCTGCAATTATTTATATTTCTGCCGTTTCTGTTTTATTAAAACACTGTAACACTGTTATTTGGGTTTTTTTTTTTTTTTTTTTTTTTTGGAGGGTGCTCTCCCTATTTGATCTTTGCAGACCATTTATGGAGGCCCTCCTGCCCTACATGTAAAGATGTGCTATATTGTAGTTTTGTTCTATTATGGTAAAGTTTGTCTAAAGTGTTAGGTGTTGTAGAGTTTTATACATTTCTATTTTTGTAATAGTTGTCTATTTTGTATGTGTATATAATATTTTTTTTTTTTTTCTTTTTTTAATATTCTTCTTCTTGAAGGAAGTACTCCGCCGCCGCTTCTTGCTGGATCCATTCTTCGTCAAGGTATTCGTCATGTTCAAGGAGGTAAACCTCCATTTCTTTCCTCTGCATTTCTTCCATTTCTATCTTTTTCCTCCTTTTGGCTTTTCTTTGTTCTCTCCTATTTTCTTCCTGTTGTTTTTTTTTGTGACTAGTTTCTTTCTCCTTTGTTGTTTCTGCCCCTAATGTTGCCAAAGTCAATGCCTGTTGTATTTGTGGATTCTGCTTAGTCTTTATAATTGTCATCTGTGGTGGTTGTTGTTGCTGTTGTTCTATTACGCTTGGTTGTATATGCAATGGGTTTGTCCCTTGTACTTGTTGTTTTGGCTGTCTTTGTTGTTGCTGTTGTTGTGTAGATGTTTTCTCTTGTACTTTCTGTAATTGCTTCCCTGGATTTGTTGTTCCCTGCTGTGTCTTGGACTCTATGTATGTTATTGTTCCTATTGGAGTTGTTTGTACTTTTGGCTGTTGTTGTTTTGGATTATCTGTTTTCTGGCAGGTTTCCTTATTACTGGATTTTTGTTTAAGATGTTGTGATTGTTGTTTCTGTTGTTCTACGTACGGCTGTAGATGTTTGGGATTCATCTCATGTATTTGTTGTCTTGGATTTTGTAGTTGTTGTTGCTGTTCTTGGTTCTCTGTGTTTTTAGGGCATTTATGTGGAGCATGTCCTTTGTTTCCACATTTGTTGAATATTCTATCATATATACACCCCTTACACCACGATTTCGCTAAAAATCCAAATAGGTAAAATGCTCGTTTTACTTCTCTCAATTTGCTTTTTTCGATTTCGAAAATCCTTACTCCGTTGTAGATATTGGTCAAAGGAATGGTTGCTAGTTTTGATGACATAACTTTGATGTTGAACTTCTCTTCAAACTTCTCCACTGTTGCTTGCAAAGGTACTTCCAGTGGAATATCTGATATATGTAACTCTCCTGTTTGCTTCTTTATTTTCCGCATAATTGGTGTTGGTTCTCTTACTGAAATTCCATCAATAAAACAACTAGGAAAAGCTCTCAAAAGATTCTTTTTCCTAACACATAACTTACATTATTAACCAATCCTGGCCAGCCAAACCCATATATACTTTATTTTATGTTCATCCATTTCCAGGTTGGTTCCCATTTTTCCATACAATTAGTACCGTGTGTCCTGATACGAGTAGCTAATTAGACGATCTTGGGGGTTAGGCAGACGTGTTAACATAGCTATGAGCTACAAAGAACAGGCTCGTCACATTACTTTAAAATTGGATTTGGCAGAGAATGCAACTTTTAACATATCCTATCAGTTATCATTTGGGTCTTTGTTTCTCACGTGTCATCTGAATTAGTCTGATGTGTTTGATAGTGTATTGTCTGGCGTGACATTCATATAAATTTTCGAATGTCTTGAGGACTAAGAAATGTTATTCAGAACTCTCAGCCAGTTATCCGCATTGATTGAAAATAATCTGAATAGCCAATCAATATTCAGATAGATACGGTAATGGAATAGTACAGATATATATCTACATTGTAGAAATTGCCGTACGACAAATGAAATTAAAAATACATTATATTATTTTATATTATATTATATTATATTATATTATATTATATTATATTATATTATATTATCTACTTTAACAATGGCCATCACCTTAACATCGCTTGAGGCAAGCTATGAGATAAGATTTAGCGCGGATCTAAAGTTTATAGTAGCAAGAAAACATGTGTTTAGTCTTTATACGTTTTTGCATTTTCCTGATATACATCTGCTGTATGTGTTTAGGTACTACGTATAATTTGTCTGAATTGAAGATAAAAGTCATATAACCCACAAATTACTCCCCGCATTCCCACCGTACACGTCAACAGTACGTTTCGCATAATTTACATGTTAGTGTCTTACAAAATGCTACTTGTTAATTACTATCTGAAGTATCACAATATTCTTTTAATATTCGATTAGTCTGTATCCGTCTATGCAATTATCTGTATATTCCATTAGCTTGTATCAGACAAGGCAATTATCTGTATATTCCATTAGCTTGTATCAGACAAGGCAATTATCTGTATATTCCATTAGCTTGTATCAGACAAGGTAATTATCTGTATATTCCATTAGCTTGTATCAGACAAGGCAATTATCTGTATACCCCATTAACGTTTATCTCAGACTCTCCATCAGCTTGTATCAGACTGTGCCATTATCTGTATATTCCATTAGCTTGTATCAGCCTCTGCCATTATCTGTATATTCCATTAGCTTGTATCAGAGTATACAATTACCTGTAAATTCCATTAGCTTGAATCAGACTGGTATTATCTATAATTTACATTAGCTTGTACTAGACTGTGCAATTATCCATACATTCCATTAGCTTGTACCAGCTTCTGTAATTATCTGTATATTCCATTAGCTTGTATCAGAGTATGCAATTATCTGTAAATTCCATTAGCTTGAATCAGACTGGTATTATCTGTAATTTAGATTAGCTTGCATCGGACTGTGCATGTACATTCCAATAGCTTGTAATGATCTCTTCATTCCATTACCTTGTATCAGAATCTACAACTATCTGTATATTCGATTAGCTTGTATCAGACTCTACAATTATCTGTATATTTCGCTAGCTTGTACTAAACTCTGCCATTTCTGTATATTCCATTAGCTTGTATCAGCCTCTACAATTATCTGCATATTCCATTAGCTTGTATCAGAATATGCAATTATCTGTAAATTCCATTAGCTTGAATCAGACTGGTATTATCTATAATTTCCATTAGCTTGTATTACACTGTGCAATTATCTGTACGTTCCATTAGAGTGTATCAGACTCTGCAATGTTCTCTTTTTATTCCATTAACTTGTATCAGAATCTGCAATTATCTGCATATTCGATTAGCTTGTATCAGATTGTACAATTATCTGGTTAGACTGTATCGGACTCTGCAATGATCTCTTTATTACATTACCATCTATCAGAATATACAATTATCTGTATATTCCATTAGCTTGTATCATGCTACATTCACCTGTATATTCCACTAGCTTGTACCTGACTGAAATTGTCCGAATATTCCATTATGCTGTATGAGACCGTGCAGTTATCTGTATATTCCATTAGCTTGCATCAGAGTATGCAATTATCTGTATATTCCATTAGCTTGCATCAGAGTAAGCAATTATCTGTATATTCCATTAGCTTGAATCAGACTGCTATTCTCTGTCATTTCCATTTGCTTGTATCAGACTGCGAAATTATCTATACATTCCATTAGAATGTATCAGACCCTGCAATGATCTATTTATTCCATTAGCTTGTATCAGAATCTGCAGTTATCTGTATATTCGAGTAACTTGTATTAGACTATACAATTATTTGTATATTGTATTAGTTTGTATCAGATTCTGCAATTATCTGCATATTCCGTTAGCTTTTATCAGACTCTGCAATCATTTGTATATTCCAATAGCTTGCATCAGACTCTGCAATGATCTGTACATTGTTTCTAATTATACAGACCGGAATCAGATTAGGATAAATAACGAGCGATCTCGACATTTGCTTAAGAATGTTGGCCAGTTCTCTATATATACTGGTCTGAAACTGTGTGCATTCGATCATTATACTGTCTGTAGATTCTATCATGATAGTGCATATACAGTCTATCATGATATTGTATGTACGTTTTATCGTGATATTCGATCATGATACTGTGTGTATATTCTTACATGATACTGTATATAAAATCGATCATGATACTATATGTAGATTCTATCATGATATTGTATGTACAGTCTATCATGATAATGTATGTACATTTTATCGTGATATTCGATCATGATACTGTATGTAGATTCTTACATGATATTGTATGTATATTCGATCATGATACTGTAGATACAGTCTATCATGAAACTGTATGTACATTATATCATTATATTGTCTGTATGTTGCATAATGATGTACTATGTACAGTCTATCATGATCCTGTATGCACATTCTATCATGATATTGTATGTAGTCTATCACGATATTGTATGTAGTCTAACCTGATATTGTATGTACATGCTATCATGATACTGTATGTACAATATATGATTATAATGTATATACATTTTATAATGATATTGTATTTACATTCTATCATGATACTGTAGGTGAGGGGCTCCGGGTGGCAGGGTGATGGAAAGCGCACGCCTTTAACGATCACTGTCATCTCACCTCTGTCCACATGGGTTCCAGGATAGTCGTCGGCCTATGTGGGTATGTTAGAAGCTTGCCAGTTTTTCCTACAACACTTATGCTGGCGGCCATGTATAGCATATCGTATGCTGAAAAATGGCGTTAACCCCACAACAACAGTGATGCTGTATGTGCATTCTATCCTGCTGTTTGCAAATAAATACTGCTGAAGCCAACACTCAGTTTAATTGTTCACAGCTTCAGAGTGGCAGTCGCGAGGAAACTAGGAGGCGTGTGAGATGAACCGCACGATCCCAAAGTAATTGAGAGCGTAAATGAATTTTGACAGAAAATAATATTGAATGAGATTCATATTTACATTATGATGCATTATTATGCATTAGTGTTTAACAGCACTTTGCGCAGTACTGGTTATATGGAGCAGATAAAAAAATAAAGTAAAAAAAAACTTTAAAGATGCAAGCCTTCAAAAAAATAAACCCATTAACATGAAGTGTTTGATTTAGAAGGGACCATTTCCTGGTTTCCATTATCTCTGTGTTTGATGGCTTTCAAGTGGTAGTTTCGTGGGTTCCACTTCTCCAGTGTCCGGGGGCTTTAAAGTGGCAGTTTCGTAGTTTCCATTATCTCTGTGTCCGGGGGCTTTAAAAGGGCAGTTGGTTTTCATTCTGTCAGTGTCCGGGGCTTTAAAGGGGCAGTTTTGTGGTCTCCATTCTGTCAGTGCCCTGGGATTTAAAGATATCCGGTATATCTAATAAAGGACACGAACTCCCACCCCCACCCTCGTGGGGGCATTTACGCCCCTTAGGAGGGGTTTGAAGGCTTTATAAATTCAATAATAATCTCTGCTAGATATCCATATTTTCATTTCTTTAATATTGGCACATTTTCTATTACATCTATAGTTTTTCGAGACTGCGGTTTCCTTTGTCAAATATATTAAAAGTTGTGTATCTAAAGCTAGAATAAGAAACAAAAAAAGTTAATACTTTCGAATATCAGGTTTTTATGTATTGTATGCCTGCATGGTTTGCGTAGTTTAGAATCACAATATTCCATTATATATATATATATATATATATATATATATATATATATATATATATATATATATATATATACCACATTCATTAAAAATAACATGGCATTTAAAGTGTTGGTACAAAGCAAACTGAAACACCAATACTGTTGGTTTATCAAACTGTGATCCGCCCATGGCGCAATAATACGAATATATAAACATTCTTTCAACTGCAGTATTATAGATCAATGATGAATTTTCACTAATTAATCAGTAACGACGACGTCATTGACGTATGAAAATAACGATAAAAAGTATTAATTGTCCCCGTTTTCTAAATGAATTTAACATGGTGCACAATTTCATCGCAATCCTTTCTTTTTTCCGTTCCCCTCTCCCCTATCATCCATAATGGGCAACATACACCAAAATTCGGAAAGAGAGAGAAAAACAGTTTGAACTTGATTGAAACCTTAAAACTAAACTTACACCAAGTAACTTACAAGAATATGGTTCATCTTGAGATCTATCTACAGTGTTTATAATATCAATGATACATAGTTGCAATAGCCTGTCGACACTATAAGTTAAATTTGTCGGTTACGAGGCACATATACTGTAACGTATTTTATGCTTTATTGTTGTTGTTGTTTCTTAAACCTATTATAATGTTCTAAAAATCGATTATTAATTAAATATGAAAATGTCCAAACGGTGGTGTCCCCCCCCCCCCGGCTCCCTCTCTCTCTCTCTCTCTCTCTCTCTCTCTGGACCATCGTAGCAAAAAAAGGGCGAAAGTCCATGAAAATACGAGCGTTGGGGATTTTCGCTTGTGTCAAACGACGATTTCTCTGGACCTATGAATGATGGTAAAGTTAAGTCAAACCGTCCAAAGGGGGGGGGGAGAGAGAGAGAGAGAGAGAGAGAGGGGGGGGAGTAGTAATGTTAATTAAAGTAGAGTAATGACTTAGATCAACTGAAAACATATTTAAATATTTTAGTTACCTCTTGTTGGTTCGTCATTTCACTTAGTTTCTATTACACGCTAATTTTCATTACTCAGTACGTGAATGCCTGAGAGTTCAGTGTGTACATACAGCTAATGTGTTTGTAGTGCTCTACTTTCTTCATAAAAACAATCTTTCATGTTTAAATCATAAATTTGTCTTATACTGATTTAATTAATGTGAATAAAAATAGAAACTTACAAAGAAAACAATCAACTTATCAATTTGCAAATGTGATTGTGATTGTGAGCAACAACAAAAGGCATAGAACTACATTTTGTACACACTCTCAGGGATGTGAGGAGTTTATTCTCTCGGTCAATACACAGTTGCCCGGAGCATA
>JAECUM010018302.1:0-11604 GCA_016617855.1 Megalonaias nervosa
AAGGAAATATCCACTGACTTTAAATCCGGTGAGAGATCTCGTGAATGGGTTGCAAGGTTACCAAGTGTGATAGCTGCATTAAATAACGAAATTACTCGTTCAACTTCCATGAAACCTTCTAATACAATTACAAAAAAATATATACCCCGTAGCGATGACAGACATCAACCTCAGCCAGTATTAGGTAATGTAACTGTAAGATATTTATATGAACCTGGCGAACTTGAAGGTGGTAAAAAAAGAGCAACCGATCCTATCTGGAGCGTGACTACACATACAATTTCTAGCGTTGTTAGATCCACTGGTAGACCTCCAATCTACAGATTAGATTCGACAGCCCCTCAACGTGGATTTGTACGTGAACAATTACAGGTAATTCCTAAAGACACACAATTACCACCACATACAATTACATAACCAGAACCTCTACGTCGATTGCATTCAAGACGGGTCAGCATCACATTATTACATGTATGACCAAGATCACTATTAATTCTGTCTACGGTAAATTGTCTTGGATTATTATTCGAATATTGCCATAACATATTACAGTTACAACTTGCACAATAATTATTCTGTAGTTGTTTTAGTGTTATAATAAATTCAGTATCAATATCAAAGTCACGCTTATTTTTTTTTGTCACATTGCTTATAACCAGATAGTTTTTTTCTTATTACGTCATTATTAACAGTCTGATTATTATTTTCTGTAAAATTCATAATAACCCTATGTAGTTGATATATTCTTCTGACCCTAGAAACTGCGAGATAGACTAAATTCGACCATTCGATCCGATCATCTATAATCCAGATATTTGTATCAGAAATAGTTAACCCCTGTGATGAGTGAATAGTTATGGCATATCCTAACGTCCACGGTGATTTATTCATATTCAGCGCATTCTCAACATTATTAATATCGACTAAAATAATATCATTCAAGACAAGATTCTGTATTCCACCACCAGGAATTTCAACATCAATATTCTGTCGTCGAGTATCTGCTGGGCGATAACACAAAGGTACAGGTAGATCTGGAAACTTTTCTTTATGTAACAAAAATAATTTATCCTGTAGTTCATCATGAACTATCTTTCTACTTGCAACTATTAAATCAGCGGGATTCCATAAATTTAGAAAATCATTCATAGAAGTCTCTGGAATTACTCCTCGTATTATTTCACATTGTACTCTGTTTGGTTGTAGTCTGATTAATCTTTTAAACTCCTTCAGCGGTTCATCAATAGCTCTATGGTCATCATTTATTTCTTCATAATAATCTACGTTATTCTTCAGCCATTCATGTGGAGACTGACCAATAAAAGGTGGTGGTTGACCATGATCACCGCACATTATTACAGCAGTATTCTTTGTCAATAACCAATCAAGAAATGTTTTTAATATTTCTAACAACACTGTGCATATCTCGTCCCATATAATATATTTAGGTATATATTTCTCACCCATTCGTTCGGGAGTCCATGTGTCTCCACACCATCTGAAGAAACTATGATAAGTACATGATTTTACTCCTCGCTCTTTTATTTCTCTGGCTAATTTATGTGTCGGTGTCAAAACAATTATATCTGAATTATTTAATCACACGCGTTGTTTTACCTGAACCACCGCATCCGTTAAGATAAACAGTTTTATGTCTAGATATAGGATCATATACAGATGGTGCTGATGACTTTGATATTTGATTATTATTTTTGTAATATATTTCCTTAATTTCAACGTCGGCAGATTCAGAATAACTAAGTATATTTTCTTGTTTTATTCTCCATGACCCCCATTCACCATTACCAAGTAGCGGTTTTAACAAATCCGTATATTTTTTATTTATATAAAACGAATCCGTGGCTACTCTGACAGCATCACGAGGAAATCTATTTATCATAGACATTAGATTTATAGAAACATATGCCAACATAGATGATCTTAAATGAGTAAACTGCGGTGAGTCACCATCAAGATAACTTACAATTGTACCTAGTTTGGTTCCGTCTGACAAATAAGCATTACTCCGATTTATAAATGTTTTTTTTCCGTTGTATCAGCAATTATAAAATCGAGTTCAGCATCGTCCATAATCAATCTTGTACAGTGTCTTTTATGATCATATGCTCCTCCTTGAGTAAATTTACCAATTATCTTTCTACCAAGATCGTTTGCAAGTTTCTCATCATGCTCATCTCTGCATTTACGTATATTATTAGTAATTTTAATAATGTCATCTTCATTAAGATCAAGACATTCTTTCCTGGCATCATCAATATTAAATCTATTTGGTTCTGGTAACCAAACTTGCTTCTGTGGACTATACGATATAATTGCCTCACTCACCAGTAAAGATATTAAAATTCCAACATCAAGCATATATCGCAATAGTACTATTGGAACCCAACATTTTTCAGAAAAATGTCTTCCAAACCAAGCATAAGTAATCGGATGGAGATTTTCTGCAAACTCAAATGATTCTACATGAGCAAATCCGGTTAAGTCAAAATCTGGTAAATGTCCGTTTATCGCAACCCTGGTCATCTCGTGTGATGGATGTCCGAATCTCTTAAAGTATTCAGAACATTCTCCGTATCCAAGAAAACTTCCAGGATAACATGCTACCATATCAACAGATATAACGTCATTATATTTATATTTAGTATTCCACAATCCTCTGTGTCCATATTCTACGCAGCTTTTATGGATATCTTCAAGAAATTCCGATCGTGTTGGTTTCCATAAATTTTTCTCCTGAGCGAAATGAGCCGCTACAGATGGAACTGTAAAACAATTATTTAATAATTGTCTAACTTTGACATCGTCTGAAGCATATTTCAGCGCAAGATGTTCCATTTCTACATTAAGAGATTCTGTACGGTAAATATCACCATTAGGCCGTACAAACTGATCGTAATAATCATATTCTGAACTTTGAAATAACCAAACGGATACAGGGTCACTTTTGCTGATATTTTTGATAAAATCAAATATATATCCATCATAAAATTTAACCGCTCTATCTCGTGAAAATATTGTTACTGCTGAGGTCCATGCATGTGAATTATGATCAATAATATCTATAGGAGCTCCATTTTTTTATGTATTTTGGTTTATATAAAATCTCTCCTGTTAACGTCTTTACTGTTATTGGAAATCTTAATTTCTTTTCTAGATCAGCAACATCTCTGATAGATGCTCCAGTATCTTTAACTGATTCTGCCCAAGTATTTATTTTTTTACGCCTTAAATCTGTTAAACCATTACCACGTATCGCGTTTATGAAATGTTCTGTAACTCGTTCAGCTACACAGTTTATTCTTGACTCTGACAGTTTCATCGGCTTTAGATTATTGACGTCAGGTTTATTATTCAGCGGATATATTGCATATGCAACTGCAGTCACAGGGTATCCCCGTTCATAATATGGCTTATCAACACCGGTTAGTATTCCGGGTTTAGATTTATTACTCAAAAGAACAATATTACTTCCTGACTGTATGCGTACTGGATCGCGCTTATCACGAATAATCCAAGTATCTTCTTCTGTATTTACAATAAATTTTATTAAAATAAAATATTTTTGATCATTAAGGTGATTAATAATTACTTTTCCCCGTTTGTCATTCATCATATTAGTAACATTTCCGACTCTGAATGTTGACCATACATGAGCAGCGCCACTATTACGAAATTCCTTCTTGGCTTCACGAATACGTTCGGTTACCTCCTCATCCGTTAAAGTTAGATCTTGCATCAAAGTACTAAATTTATATTCTGATAATCGATCGAGATCGAATCTAGCTCTTTTAGGTTCAATTGCCGATAATTCGTTCATATAATTAAGACAAGTATTTAAATTAAAATTTTAGTATATATATAATGCTTGAAACAAAAAACAAATGTGCTTGGCTCAAAATTGGACATACTTCTCCTTGTAATAAATCGTGCGTGAACAAATACTGCGGAAATCATGCGCAAAGTATCAAAAATGGAAATTCAGGACCAATACCATGTGTGCAATGTGGTGTTGGAGTCAGAGGAAAAACTCAATTGTGTCTCAAATGTGGCGGAAAAAATACAGAGAACTAAAACAATATTATGACAAAAAAATAATACATTGTCAGGTAAATCTCCTATACAAACCGTAGAAGATTATCTGACCAGATTTCAAAACAATGATTTAGACAAATAATATTATTATATAAAATGACTCAGACAAATAAGACCCACGATGATGATATCGACAAAAACTTTATAAGAGAATTAAGAAAAGAAGCATTTCGTAATAAACACGAATTTGTTAAACATCCAGTATATACAAATTATGAAGCATCCCGAGATGGTGTAATCAGAAACTGTAGATTGAAAAAACCAGTAGGTAGTGTTAATAAATTTGGTTATCTCAGAATCCGTGTTGAGGGAAAAAATTATCTCTCACATATATTCATATTCGAATATTTTCGTGCAGTAGTTGAAAATGGACTTGCAGTTGATCACATTGATGGAAATCCCAAAAATAATCGGTAATCTAACCTGCAAGCTATTACACCGAGTCAGAATTCTGCACGTGGAAATACTGGAAAATGTAAAAAGTTTGCAAGAAGAGCTATTAAATCCATAAATACAGAAACAGACCAAGAAATAACTTTTCCATCAATGTATGCGGCTGCAAAATATTTTAGCATACATCCACAATCAGTACGTGATGTTGCAGATAAAATATACAAATCTGCATATTCAATAAAATATGATCAGCCGATTATATTTGAATATATCTAACTCTGTACTCTTAATAAATAAATTGTATATAGTTTGACTCTATATTTTGCTATGGGTACCTTCATTGTCGCTGCTCTCAGTGTCACTTTCATTTTTGACAGAATCAAATAACATAATTTTTCTTAATTGCATTACACGATTGTCCACAATCTTCTTTTTCTCGTATTCACGAGATAGTTCGGATCTGATATTTTCGATCGAACGTGCAAGAGGCGCAAATAGCTTTACCTGCTTTTCATTTACCACCGCCAAGGATTCTAACATAGACTGATAGATTAATTTTACGAATTTATAATTGGATGGTAATGTGTATTTATTGTCAATTTTTCTTTGTTTTATTATTTCATAATCACATAATATTTTCTCAGGATCAAGATTATCAGAGAGATTTATTCCGTTATGTTCTAATTTTTTAATAGCAGAAATAATATCATTAATGTTTTCTTTGTTCATTATATATATAATTATTTCTTTAAAATAAAAAATAATATCAGTCTCTGAATAATTATTATAAAAAATGTAGTCCCCATAACCCTATGTGAACCCCTAGATTGCCATATGACATCCTAGCAGGATCAGAAGGTCAGGGGACTGTTTTGAGGATGATTATGATTATATACAGATGCTTATGATTATATTTTTTGCAGACGGCACAAACATAAACTTATCCTAATGACATATGATTATATGAACATGAATATATACAAATGGTGATGATTTTGATTTTTGCAGACAGTACAAACATAAACTTATCCTAATGACATATGATTATATGAACATGAATATATACAAATGGTGATGATTTTGATTTTTGCAGACAGTACAAACATAAACTTAACAACAAACTTAACAACAAACTTAACAATAAACTTAACAACAAACTTAACAATAAACTTAACTATGGACGGAATTCAAGGGGGGAATCTTGTCTACGTCCAACAGATTTTGCACACTCTCCCCCCATACAAAACCCCGGGGAGTGCAAAACGTACACCCACCACAAGGGTGTATGATAGGAGAGTGTATTTTGTCTGTTGTGGATTTCGAGGAAATGCTTCGGGTTCCCCCAATTAAATAGCATCCGTCGCCAAATGCAAGATAAAATATCTTTAGCATTTTGCACAACTTCGATCTACGTCCAACCGTCTTACCACTTCGGCCATCGCTCTCTTATCAATAATACAGTTAAATTTAAGTATATATAAAATATTTGCGCTGTCTCACAGAACTTGTATTACTAATAGAATGTAGAACTGTACTCCAATTTTTCAAAATTCATAAAATAATTGCACGTATGAGTTATAGTTCGTTAAGGTAACAGACAGACGGACTAATACGCTTTGTTCGATACACGTATATACAACTGGGTTTGTACAGGTAACGACGTAGTAGTAAGGGAAATAATCGTTTAATTTACTCCGCAGAGAGAGATAGCAGAGTTATCTCGCTTTATTATATATACAATTGCTTTAATCATAGGAATTGATTATTATTCATATATTTACTCATCAGATTATTAAAAATCAATAAAAAAAATATATTATTTCAGAATCAGATTATTTTTTTGCCCCTGATTATTTGCTCAGACGTTCTACGAGCGTATATACAAATTAATATTAAGAGACTCTTCTCGTAGATCCAGAATGTTTCCTGCCTGGTCAGTAAGTTTGAAATTTATTCTTGACAATAATGGATTATGTACACGTAGATAAACTGGATTAATTGGCTCAGATACAATTAACCACCCGGGCGGATTTTTAGGACTGAATGTATATAGTATATACCCCTGTTGGGCCTGGTTAGACTTTGAAAGATCTACTTGATAACTATCATCAATTACGTCACATACTAGATTGACCGCGATCGTAGATGTTATATTAACAATACCAGGTGAGATATGGCGACCTCCACCATGTGGATCATTATTATATTTAAGAATAGTTGGTGTGGGTATTAATTTTTTCCATGAATCACATATTCTTTTAAAATGTTCATCAATAAGATCATTAACCGACTTCTTTAGCTCCCCAGAGTTAAATCCCGGAATTACAAATGTTGGTAGCTGTTCTTCTGTGATTCCATAATATTTAAGACATACTGTTTTAAATAAACGTTTATAGCTTACTCGCTGAATAGGATCATCTTCATTAACTATATAAGTACTAAGAAATCTATCTACTGGTACGTTTAATGTTTTTTCTCTATCAACGATAGCCTTATTTACATATTCTAAGTCTGATGCAACCTGATTCAAATGTTGCATTGTTTCAATTATTTCATTTTTTAAGTCATCGTTGTAGGAAGTGCTGATGCTGGAAAATAAATTTCTTAGATCATTAAGTACACGTCCATGTTCAGATTTAATTGGTCTTGATTCTGAGTTAATTTCTTCAACATTAATTGTTGCTATTCTTGTTGTACCTTTACCCCGAACAAAATCTATAAAATGATTATACTATGCATAACCACGATAAGCATCTGGAATCTCTATAAACGGATAAGTTTTTCGATATTCTGGAAGTTTTATAAATTTTTCAACATCTACGACGAAATCAGATCGTTGTGGTTCTGGTGGTCCTTGATAAACCGGTTGAATATCAGGCCATCCTAATACTGATCTAATCGAACTTTGATAAATATCTGCGGAATAATCAGGGGAATTTATTTCAATAACCGCAGATAATGTTGGTTCGTAGACAGTAATTGCTATTTTTGATTCTTTTCCTGTAATAGATTTAATTCTGCGTTGGAACTCATCATTAATCTGTTCTATTTGATAACTGCCCGTTGGAATGCTAACTACTTGCCAATCAGGAGTTCCATCAGGCTTATTCTTATTGGCGAATACTAATGAATTATTTGGCTGTAGTCCACCAAATGGTTTTGATCTAATATTGGGCCAGCTATAATAAACTCGCAATTGCGCTAATGCTATTTCTTTTGCAGGAATTGATATTGGAAAATTGATACTAAATTCAAGATTGGTCGAACTTAACGATATCATAGTGGTTTTTGACGGAGTCGTATTAGTGACGATCTGCTGAAGTAACTCCCTGTCTGTCATTATTATTATCATTATCATTTAATTCATTAAAATCATTAGCGATCACCTTAAAAAGCGTCATCATAGGTTTTCATCATCATCGCGAATTCAGTATCGGATATTTCACCATCACTAACACACGAAGAAATGTACAAAGATAGTTTAGAGCATGCATCTGCAACTGTATGTAATTTAATCATATAATCGTGCAATTTAGCATTTGTACAGGTATCTATCTTTTTGGCTATAATACTGAGAACACCAGCAATAGTCGTTGATGCTGAAACAATGATGGTTATAACAGTAGGTGCTGTCATCGTCAATGTTGATAATAATAATCCTGTTCCAGCAATAACAGCAGAAACCAAGTAAACAACTACATCAATAACAACTATACGCCTTTTGTATTTTTTTATTTTCGTGTTATAATAGTCGATAAAATTATTTAGTTTAGTCAGACGCTCACATACCTGATTGCATCTGTAACGTTGAACGTCGATGCGAGACTGAGGTTGATCCATTATTGTTCTATTAAGTGACTAATTGCGGTGTTTCAGCTACAAATTCCAAACACCCCCAGTAAGACGTTGCGGTTATTGTTTGATCATCTGCTTCCAGTAAAAATATTTCTTCAGCATCTTTATTTAACACTATAGATACAACTCCAGAGAAAGCATCTGTTGAATGACGCCACGGAAATGTTGTAGTATAAATTTTAAACTTTGCAGAGCTGAATATAGACAGTCTATAAACACCAGTAACCTCCGCGGTATATTTGATAGTGTTATTTTGCTGTGACCATGTTGTTAGTCCTGATGCTACTGTGTACACGATATTTTTAATTTGTCCGTGTGGAATTTTAATCAGATTAGTTTTTTGAACAATATTAGGTATTCCACTGACAATATCATTGAGTTTCATGTTAACGTCGGAGAGTTTTATGTCAACAGTTGGTTGTTCCCCCAAAAAATCTTTAATGGTTTTGTTTACATTTCTACGAAAATTTAAGAACGTTTCTACATGTCTAGAAAAAGTAGCACTAAGTGTAGTAATTTCATCACCGATTGTTTTTAACGAAGTTGAAATAGGAATTTCCTTATCGTCTACATATTTTTTTGTTGCAGCATCAAAATCAAATTCCGGTGTTCTAAGATTGTTAATACCATTATTATTCATGTTGAGAAATGCACGCAATATACCGCCGTTGGCCAATACGTACTTAGATTCTTGATCGTCGACATATTTCTTTGTTGCTACGTCTGTATCTGTGACTGGGTTTCCAAGGTCTATAATTTTATTTTGATTCATAATAATGCTACCCCTGAATGAATCACCAGCTTTCTTAATATAATCGCTGACTGACGTACCGGAATCTTGTATTTTACCCTGATCAGTAAAAGTAACTATATTATTAACAACAGCATTAGGAACTCGTATAAGTACATCTGGTAGTTGTATATTACTAGTTTTTAATCGTCCTTCCTTGTCCTGAAAAACAACTACTTCATTTTGATCAACACTGGTTATGTTTAATAAATCATCAATTTCATTTCTGAGCTGATCGAGAGTTGCGTATTTAGATAAATCAGCTTGCTGCTGAGCTTTACCACGAGAAGATCTTCCGTAAATGTCCACCATTATATTTACTAATGTCTGTTTAAATGTGACAACGTAGTATATTCATGTACAACTTTGTGAGGTGGTTTTGTTGATTTTGATACAGCATCAAGTACGCTAAGTACTTCTCGACCACATATTGGTGGATCAGTTAATGTTTGTGTTGGTAACGTTGAATACCATATTGGAGTACTTTGATCGCCGCTAATATACTTTAAGAATTCTTTTGGTGGAGCTAGTCCATATGAATCAAAATAAATAATTCCACGTGGATCAATTGCATATCCAACCCAATGTGTATCTGGACCAGAGTTTTCATCGAGATTAATAATACCGGTTTCAATATTATTTGGTTGTTTCGGTAATTGATCACGCATAAAAACTCCTCTAAAATTTGTTATTTTTAATTTTTTAGCCGCATCTAGTAAATCAAAATTGGACATAGGAGATATTAGTAAACTGTCCCTGGTAATCTTAGGCCTTTTCCGTACCATGAATGTGGAGTCCCTGGTAATCTTAGACCCCTTCCCCCTTTTTTTTTGATTCCCTTTCCTGTTGCTTTCTTTAATGCCATTCCAGCAGCGGTTCCAACGGCGCCTAATGCAGCTGTTTTTGCAACAGCTGGGGCTGCAGCGGCTATTAATGCTGGTATAGCAGCAAGAAGTGGAAATATACCACCCGTCTTAATGATGTCTTTAATGGCATCCGCAGAAAGATTAAGTTTTATACCTTTATTTGATTTTTTTGGCTTCATTGAAATGCCTGAGCTGACGTTCTGTAAGAGATAATTTATTTGAACCGCTCATCTGATCTTTCTTTAGCAATATTTTTAATCAACAGTTATTTTTTGATGCTGATTGTATCCTTTTAATCTGACCAGGAGTCAGACTAACATTAACGTGATTATACGACATTATAATATTCATAAACGATCTAATTACATGTTTTCCACTGGAGCATCAACTACTCGCATTCGTCCACCAACACCTTCAAGTAACATTGATTTATCGCTGAGTATGACAGCAATTGCTCTGTAATTGGCAATAGCTCCTATTGTCACACGAGCTCGAAAGTGTATATCAACTACTGACTGTCTGGTTAAATCTAAATGTTCGAGCGAAAAGTAATAAATTGGGTATAAAGTTGTAAAATCTAACTGTGATATTTGTAAACCAGTATCAATATTTTGATCACGGCCCATGAACGTCATTAGACGGTGATATGCACGTGCTACATGATTTTGATCGAAATTCAGTAATATATCCTCGGATGGTTCTTGATGTCCATTTATTCTTAAAGAAACTTCGGAAACACCAAGATTGTCAAATATCATAATACTACGTAGTTGATTATCCACCAGTGCAGCATCTTGAAGCGCAATAAATATATGTCGTGGGGCAGAAACACCTTGCTGAGAAGCTATTTGCCATGTAAATAAATCATTAATATTACTCTGGATAGCATCTGTGGTCATTGTTAACCATGATAATGCTGATTTACCACCTTGACTCATAAAAGCAAGTAACCGATCTTCTTCAGGTACTGTTGGAGTCATCACTGGCATCCACAATGAAAGTTTTGTCAGAATTACTCTACCAGCATCACCAGCGGGTCGCCATATTGCATCATTGTCAGTTGCTTTTCGTACAAGTACAACTGTGTGCTTAGCTCCGAAAATGACTTTTCTGACATTTCTACAAAATCCAAAGATATGTGATAGTGGAATGGCACATAAAAATGCTCTTCTTCCACCACGCAACATTGCTCGACGTGATCTAAATCCTAAGTTGAAATCTGCATCTACATTAATAATCATACTTTGTACATCAGCGTTGGCGTCTCTAGCAAAATTTCTTGGTCGTCCTATTTCATATTGTCGATACTCTGGAGAATCAGTTGTATCTTTTACAAACATCATAGATAGACCAGCTGATCTTGAATAATCGTCGCTGTATCTTGCAAGACCAAATATTGTTGTAGCAACATCAACGTCCTTCTGAATTGATTCAATATTTTTTCCGTCAATCATATACGTGGCGCTGTCAAATAACACCATAATACCATTATTAACAAAACTGACACTAATATCGTCTCCATATGCTACTGTTGCTGCAGGATTAGCGATATTTAAAATTTCACCTTCTACATCAATAAAAGCCTCA